>OU015530.1:50920964-50933464 GCA_907165065.1 Caprimulgus europaeus | reverse complement strand
TGCACAGGCCAAAAAACTTCTCCGTGGGAGCTGGGAGTTTCGTTCCTGGCTACCCTCGGGCTGGTGGGTTTGTAAGGCGACAGCTCGGCAGAACGAAGTCCAGGCACCCTGAGGAACGAACTGGCACCCAGTGCCTTCCAGTGACACCCAGTGCCACTGAGTGTCTTGACGAGGACCCGCTGCCCCGGATGACCGGACCAGGGTTCTGCCGCAGAGGGCTGTGGGCGCCTGGCCGAGTTGCAACGAACACTGGATCCGCCCTGGGAAACCGTTTTCTTTCTTCTTTTTCTTTTCTTTTCTTTTCTTTTCTTTTCTTTTCTTTTCTTTTCTTTTCTTTTCTTTTCTTTTCTTTTCTTTTCTTTTCTTTTCTTTTCTTTTCTTTTCTTTTCTCTTTTCTTTTCTCTTTTCTTTTCTTTTCTTTTCTTTTCTCTTTTCTTTTCTTTTCTTTTCTTTTCTTTTCTTTTCTTTTCTTTTCTTTTCTTTTCTTTTCTTTTCTTTTCTTTTCTTTTCTTTTCTTTTCTTTTCTTTTCTTTTCTCTTTTCTTTTCTTTTCTTTTCTTTTCTTTTCTTTTCTTTTCTTTTCTTTTCTTTTCTTTTCTTTTCTTTTCTTTTCTTTTCTTTTCTTTTCTTTTCTTTTCTTTTCTTTTCTTTTCTTTTCTTTTCTTTTCTTTTCTTTTCTTTTCTTTCTTTTCTTTCGTTATCTTTCCTTTCCTTTCCTTTCCTTTCCTTTCCTTTCCTTTCCTTTCCTTTCCTTTCCTTTCCTTTCCTTTCCTTTCCTTTCCTTTCCTTTCCTTTCCTTTCCTTTCCTTTCCTTTCCTTTCCTTTCCTTTCCTTTCCTTTCCTTTCCTTTCCTTTCCTTTCCTTTCCTTTCCTTTCCTTTCCTTTCCTTTCCTTTTTTCTTTCCTTTTCTCTTCTTTCTTTTTCTCATTTTTCCTTTCTTTTATTTTCTTTTCCTTTCCTCCTATCTTCCTTTCTTTTGTTTTCTTTCTTTCTCTTTCTTCTCTATCTCTTCTCTTCTCTTCTCTTCTCTTCTCTTCTCTTCTCTTCTCTTCTCTTCTCTTCTCTTCTCTTCTCTTCTCTTCTCTTCTCTTCTCTTCTCTTCTCTTCTCTTCTCTCTCTTCCTCCAATCATCCTCATATCAATGGGCTCTGGGCTGGCGTTTAGCTTGTGCCTGTGTCTCCATCGAATTTTGACGAGCATCTATTTTTTTATGATTGTTATTTGCTCGTTTTCGATTCGGGCCGTGAGGGCTGCGGTCAGGCCAGCCGCCGAGCGGAAGGGAAGATTTGCTCGCTGCCTTGCGGGGGGCAGGGGCGGGGGGGTACAGGGACAGGGGCAGGGGGAGGGCAAGGACAGGGGCAGGAGCAGGGGGAGGGTTGGGGCAGGGCCAGGGGCAGGGCGAGGCAGGGGCCGGCTCTCACACCCCACCCGCGCATCGTCCCTCCCGTGAGAGGAGGGATAGGGGGGGTAAACCCCCCGCCAGTCCGTGCTGGGGACGGCAACCGTGACCGTCAGCTGCTTTCCGAGTCAGGACTCTGACATTCAACCTCACCCGTTCCCTCCCGAGCAACCTCCGTGCCCCACGCCGGTGCCCGCGGCCGCTCCGCGGGGCCCCCCGCCCCGGGCCGCGGGCTCTGCCCTGGCCACAAGCCGGTCATCACATTGCCACGATCCTGCAAGAAAGTGGAACCCACGCTTTTCAACCAGTCCTTTTATCCCCGTTAACGGGAAAGCCTTCCCCGTGTGAAGTCGCTGGGGTGGGAGCAGGGGGGCTGCAAAGGAAGATTTGGGAAAATCTAGGGATTTTAAGGTTTTTAATTTTTTTGGTTGTCGGCGGTGCAGTGAAAACCCGGCGGCACGGGGAGAAACACAGCCATGATGGCTGAGCTCACCGGCCGGCCGGCTCCGGGGAAAGCCCGGCTGGGGCTTGGCGAGGGTGGCGGCTGGTTTTCCCCTTCCCAAACGGATGCGGGACCCCGGCGGAGGGCTGAGCCCGCACCCGGGCTGGCATCGCCTGGCACATCCCCTGCAGTCGGCCCGCCTCGGAGAGGAGGGGAGGCAGCAGCAGCGACCTCTCCTCTCCCCTCTTCTCCCCCCTCAGCCGCCGGCTTCAGAGCACTGGCAGAGCTGCCCAAAAAACAGGGCTCGGAAATGAAGTGATGCCGGGTGTGAGCGGGAGGGAGACGGGGTTGGCTGTGGGGATGCGGCGGTGTGCCCAGGCTGTGCCCGCCGCTGCCAAACCTCCCCGGACTGCCTGAAAATGGGGGGAATAGGTGAAAACCCGGAGCAATTGAGTGCGTGCCAACGTTTTGCAGGCACCCATCCCCGCGCTAGAAGGACCGAGAGGTGGGGAGTGCAGACCCTCCCTGGGCTTCCACCTCCGCTCTGGGCATTTTGGCTTCCCAGAACCTCGGGTTTGTTTTTTCCGAGTGTGGGGAAAAGCTGAAGGGAATGTTTGACCTGAGGAGCGACACGAACGGCCCCGGAGTCTGCCCGCAGCCCGGCCCCGGAGTCTCCCCGCTGCCCGGCCCCGGAGTCTCCCCGCTGCCCGCTGCTCTCTGTCAGCGGGCAGGCGGGGGTCGGCCGTCCGCTCCCTCGCTCCCTCTCTCCCTCCCTAACACCAGGCTGCCAGGTTGTCATCCCGCTTTTAAACTTGTCAGTGCCAAAAGTACCGAAGAAAAAGCACGGTGCGGGGAATCTGCACGAGGATGCGTGGGGCTGTGCCCACACACTCGTCTGTTTACAGAAGGGAAAAATTATATATATATATATAAATACATGTATTGTATATTTAATGGATGGTAGCGGGAATGTGCCTCGTTGGAACTACGCGGGGAGCGTAGGCAAAAGAAATGTTGCTGTTTGTGCGGAGAGGTGACTTTTGCAGTCACCGAGGCTGCGAAGGGAGGCTGAAGCAAGGAAGCAAACGAAGCCCAAACCCAATATTCCATCCACCTCTCCCGGTGACCCGCAGTGGTTCCCGAGGAAAAGCCCTCGCACGTCGCCATGCTGCTGGCAGGGATCCCGCAAGACCAGTGAAAAAATCTGCTGCTGGGGAATGTTTCTACAGAGATTGAACTCCCAGATAAAAATAACCTTGGGAAAAAAAGAAAAAAAAAAAAGATTTTTCAGGTTTCCTCGGTTAGGTATCAGATCACCCCTTCACCCCCCGCCACCCCCTGCTGTCTCCACATACCTGAGGTGCTGGATTATTATCAGAGGACAGGCAGACGCAGTAATTGTTTTTTTACAGCTTTGTTTAGCTCCTACTTTGGAGTTTATATCAGGAATTCTCCTCCCTGTCCTATGCAGGGTATAAATATCCCCGCGAAGGAACCAGGTAACGAACGGGAACGTTCAGACGGTCCCGGTAGCGAGCGGGCAGGTAACGGGGGGTTCAAGGAGGTTTGAAGTTTTTATCCGTAACTTGGGTCCGCCCGGGAGCGAAATATTTGAAGTGCAGCACCTTGAACACGTTTAATTATGGGGTAGCAGCAAAGCGAGAGCTTCCAAGTAATTAGAAAATACTTCTTGGGAGACAGGCTAATCGCTTTTCATGGGGCGCTTGAAGAAATTAACCTCGAGGTGCTTATTTGAGCAAAACAACTTTAGATCAGCTAGCGCTGGTCTGCGCTGCTAGACCCGACCCACTGCAAAATACTAAAGGAAAAGGGAAAATAAATTTAAAATTAAATAAAAATGAAAGATTAAAGGGGAAGAAAATGAAAAGAAGGAAAAGAAGAAGAGAGAAAGGGCTCGCTGTCCCTTTCCCTTCAAGGCGGGGAGCGGTCCATGTCACCCGCAGGGAAGCCTCCTCCAAATAAAAATGTCACGTAGTGGGGAAAGCCGGGGGTCAGGGTGCGGAGGCCACCGGAGCCGAGCTGCCCCCGGCACGGCCCTGCTCGGCCCTAGCCGTGCGCACCGTCGGGGTGGTGACAGCCGGTGGGCCCCGGGGAGGGGTAACGGGTCTGCTGTGGGGGAAGGACCCCTAGCCCCCTGTGGAGGATCCGCGCCCCTCAATCGGCTCAACGCCCCCACCTCCTCGGCCATCCAGCCGCACTTTGCTCCCTAACTTTGTTCCGAGGGGTTTCTCCGTGAAGATAAAAGGCAAAGCAGCAGCAGCAGCTTTCCCGTCCTTAAGGAGCGGGGATTTTGGGGGGGTCTGGAGGATGATGGGCAGGCGTTTGGGGGGAGAACGGGAGCGGGGAGGGGAGATCAAAGGCTCCTGTCCAGCCCCGGGAAGGACGAGTCAATTACCGCCGGGGCGGACGCTGAACCGCGCCGCGGGGAGGGGACGCGCCGTTCCCCCGGGCAGCCCACAGGCACCGGGCCCCGTTCCAGCCCCCCCGGACCCTCTTTGTATCGCCGCTGCTCGCTTGATATGATTTCTGCATTTCTGCAAGGAATTGTGGGATGCCGCCCCCCCCCCCCAGGTAAACAGCGGGGCAATTAAAAACCCCAATAACCGAGCACCGAAGGGGGGGGTGTAGAGGTTGGGGAGCGGCGGTGCTCGGGGCACCCCTGCACACACACTACCCCACGCACATCCCCGCGGCGACGGGCCCGGCTGGGGGGGAGGGGCGTGGGTGCTGTCACTTACCGGAGCCCCCCGCACCACGTGTGCGCATCTCCGCTCTGTCATTGGCCCGAGGCACGTGTCGAAGTGCCCGGGCCGGCGACGTCACCGGCGGGGGCCCCGTTAAAACCTAAAGGACAACAATCCGGAGTGGAAGTGTCCGGGCCGCCGGGGCGGAGCGCAACGCGGTGCAGCGCGGAGCGGAGCGGGGAGCGGAGCAGGGCGGGCGGCAGGGCGGGACGCCCCCCCACCCGCGGCGGCCCCCGCATGTGCGGGTGCGGGGCGTCGTGGGGCGGTGCGGGGCGAGGCGCTGCCGGCGGGAGCCCCCCGGGGCGCCGCTCACCGCCCTGCCCTCCGCGGGACAGCGGCTGCTGAGAGCGAGCCCGCCTCCACCCCGCCCCGGCACCGGCCGGGGTCGCTCGTTACCCCTCCTCCACCCCACAGTTATTATTTTTTATTATTACTATTCATAATTTTAACTCCGATGAGGCTCGGCGGCGACGGCGGCGGCCGGGGGAGAAGGCGGCAGCGGGCCGCGGGACCGAGCGGCTGAGCGGCGGCAGGAGGCGGCGAGCGGCGGCGGGAGGACGGGAGCCCGTGTATATTTTTATTTTTTGGCAAAGTTGGAAGGCGCGGAGGCTCGGCTGCTGGCTTCGGGGTCTCCCTGGTTTTGTTTCTTTCTTTTTTTTTTAAAAAAAAATTACTATTAATTTTTTAATTTTTTTTTTTTGCAAACTGTGGATTTTGAATGCCGAGCGCGGCCAGGAGAAACGAGAGCAAATAGACACCTGTGCGTGCGTGTATATATATATATAAATATATATATATAAATATATATATATTAAAAAATTAAAATAAAGACCAACCTACTGCAACAGCACCAACAAAAAGCGCTCGGCAGCCGCCCGACCGGCGGCGGGGCGGGCAGCGGAGCCGTCGGCGGGGTCGGCCGCGCAGCATGGAGGAGGGCGGCCGGAGCCCCCGGGAGGAGCCGGCTGAGCCGCAGGAGTCCGGCGGCGACGCGGAGCCCGGCGGTGGCGGTGGAGGGCGGCGGGGGCTGCTGCTTCCTCCCGGTGACCCCCCGCACCCCCACCCGCACCCGCACCGCATCACCAACTTCTTCATCGACAACATCCTGCGGCCCGAGTTCGGGCGGAGGAAGGAGGCGGGCGGCTCCGGCGGAGAGCCCCGCCGGGCCGGCGCGGAGAACCGCCGCAGCCCCGCCGCGGCGCCGGCCCCCGGGGCTCCGCTCCCCGGCGGCGGGGCGGGCTCGCCGGGCCGGGGGGAGGGCGGCCCAGCCGGGCTGGCCCTGCACGGCGCTGCCAAGAAAGGGGGGGACCCCGCGGCGCTGGAGGCGGCTCTGAAAGCGCGGGGGCTGAGCGGCGGCGAGTTGTCGGTGAGCTCGGACTCGGATAGCTCCCAAGCCAGCTCCAACGCCGGGAACCAGCCCATGCTCTGGCCCGCCTGGGTTTACTGCACGCGGTACTCGGACCGGCCCTCCTCAGGTAAGAGCTGCCTCGCCGGCCACCCCACTCCCCGCCGCCGCAGACCCCTCCCCGCACTCCCCCTCGGTCCCCTGTTCGCCTTCACTCGCCCGCGGTGCAGGAGAAAACACCCCGCTCCCCTTCCCGCTCCTTTTCTCCTTTTATTTCTTTTTCCTTTCTTTTTTTTTTTTTTAAGGGGGTAGGGAAGTTGCTTAAAATCTTCCGAAAACGCGGGCAGAGGAAGGGGTGGCTGGGGTTGCGCGGGGCCGGAGGGATGAGGGGGAGCGGGGGGTCTCTCCCTCCCGCTGCTGTGGAGGAACCGAGGCCGCCCGGGCTCGGGGCATTTCCCACTAACTGCCGCGTTTTATCAGAGAGAGAGGAGAAAAAAAAAAAAATCTTGCTGTGGGCTCCCTACTCATCCTCCCGGCGAGCTGCCCTTCTCCCTCCCAGGAAAATACCCCCTCGCTGTGTTTTGGGGAGGGGAGAGTGGATTTCCACAGGCCTCGCCTTGCTTTTGGTTATATCTTTTTAGCCCAAAACAGTCCGCGATTGTTTATTTCTCTAAAAGAGGCCTCGGAGCGGCCGCCGTTTCGTTTCTTTCTTTTTTCTCCCCCTGAGCTGCAGCTCAGCTCTGTAGGGGCTGGGGGACATTTCCAAGAGCCAGGGAACTTCTTTGGCAAGATCTGCCTCTTGGCGAGGGCTTGGCAGAACCTCTTGAAATTATCGATAAAAAGCGTTGAGAAAAAAAAAAAAAAAGCCAGGGTGTAAAATATCCTTCCCATACCGCAGGGAGAGTGGGGCTTTCTCCGGCTGATTGATAAAACCCTCTTTAAAAAGAAGTAGAAACCATTGGGGGAAGGCATGGGAAGCACCACGCCAGGAGATCCGCTCCCGGGGAAAAAATGAAATATATATATATTTATTTATATATATATAGATATGAGATTTTCTCTTACAAAAGCAGCGAGCTAGGATTTTCACCCGGAGAGCCGGCCAGCTGAAGGAGGGATTGTAGGGCGAGTTGAAAATTAGTTCGTAATGTCTGAAAACAAACTCTTACTCAGAGGTGATATTCAGAGCTGAATTGGAATTTACTCCATTGTTCTCCAGTGCTCTCCTTTGTTAATATTTAATTAACATACATCCTCACAATGGCTCGGCCCGGGCAGAAAAAGGCTCCTTGTGCTGTCGAGAATAATATTCCGGAGAATAATCCCAGCGATTCGGATCGGGCCGTGCAGCGCCATATGGGCACTGCAGCAAAGCGACGGATTTCTTCCTGCAATGTAAACAGGCGGCTGATTTCCATTCTTTTTTTTTTTTTTTTTTTCCCTTAATTGAAACCCAACAAAAAAAAAAAAGAGGGAGTGCAAAAAGGAAAGAGGTTGTATTTAAAAATATATTTTCTTTAAAAAAAGAGTTTTCCTTAAAAAAAAAGATTTCCTAAAAAATCCCCAAAATATATTTCCTTTAAAAAAATAGGTTTCCTTAAATTAAAGAAAAAAAAAAAAAAAGAGGTTTCCTTCTTTAAAAAAAAAAAAGAAGAATCTGCTCAGGGAATAAAATTTGTCTGGGTGCCGCTTCTCCTGGTGCAGGCTTAATTTGCCGGGGCACCCATCCCCGGGGTGCGAAGGGACGGTAAATGCGTCGGTGATTGGGGTGACGGGGGCTGCGGAGGGAGCCGCGCGGGCGGCCGGAGCCGCGCGGGCGGCCGGGCAGCGAGCGGGGTGCTAGGGCGCGGGGGACTGCGGCTCTGTTCCGCCGCCTCCCGAGCATCCGCTGGCAGCGGAGGCACAAAGCGTGGGGTTTGTTGTTTGTTTTGTTTTGTTTTGTTTCGTTTTGTTTTGTTAGGGTGATGTTGGGGGGGGGGCGGGTTGGATCGTGGGAGGTGGGTGACCCCCCGCGCGTGACCGCGCCCTGGCGTGGAGCCGCCCGCAGCGGAGCGTGGCGGTGTCGGTGCTTCTCCTCTCTCCCGGCCGTAGGTCCCCGCTCCCGCAAACCAAAGAAGAAGAACCCCAACAAGGAGGACAAGCGGCCGCGCACCGCCTTCACCGCCGAGCAGCTCCAGAGACTCAAGGCCGAGTTCCAGACCAACCGGTACCTGACGGAGCAGCGCCGGCAAAGCCTGGCCCAAGAGCTGGGGCTTAACGAATCCCAGATTAAAATCTGGTTCCAGAATAAACGAGCCAAAATCAAGAAGGCGACGGGCAGCAAGAACTCCCTGGCAGTGCACCTCATGGCCCAGGGGCTCTACAACCACTCCACCACGGCGAAAGACGGCAAGTCGGACAGTGAATAGCCAAGGGAGAGGGGGGGGGAGAGGGAGGGAAGGGGGAGGCAGGGGAGGGAAGGGGATCGTTTGCAGTCAAAGTTTATACAATGCAATAATTTAATTAAAAAAATAATAAAAAAGAACATAAGGGCCAGTGTATAAAGATTATACCAGCATTAATAGTGAAAATATTGTGTATTAGATATAATTCTGCAATATTCTATGTATATATAATTTACAGGTAAGGTGGTGTAAAAATCCAAGATATCTGATTATAAAGTATTTTTTTGATTTTTTTTTTGTTTGGTTTTGGTTTCGGGGGTTTGGGCTGGTTGTTTTGGGTTTTTTTTGTTTTGTTTTTCGGTTGTATGGAGATTTTAGACGCTATCTTTATGATTTTTTTTTTAATGCTTAAGTTACCTTTTTATAGACTTAAGCACTGTTTTAATGGACATTGGACGCTGTTTTTTGAAATTCAAAAAAAAAAAAAAGAATTAAAAACAACTTTTGCTGAAGTCCAAAGATTTTTATTGCTGCATTTCACACGACTGTGAATCGAATAAATAGTTCTCCTATTTGTTCTATGAGTTTTACCTTTTTTGTTTTTCCCCACCCCTCCACTTTTCCTTTTCTTTTTTTTTTCTTTTTTTTGGGGGGAGAGGGGATGTTTTCGTCTAGGGCTGGCTTTGCGGATAGACGTGGATAATTTAGTTTTAAAAGAAAAAGAAAAATCTATATACATAGAAGGAACGATAGGGAAAAAAATCTCAAAGCTCCATCTTGAAACACACCGGAGGTCTTTTCCCGAGCCCCTACTCCCTCATCACCCCCAGCGAGACCCACGGGCGTGCGTGGAAGCGGGATTCAGACGTGGGGTTAGCATCCTTCCCACCCCACAACTTGTTGGGAAAACTTTGTGACCGTCTCTCTGAAAAGCGGGAGCTGCTCTGGGATGCGGCTCCAACCCACGGCCACCCCCCGAGGAGTGGGAAAGGGACCACGACCGGAACCGGCCCCGCTGCCCCTTTCCAGGGGACGGCCATGGGTTGGGGTCCGGCTCCGTTCGAGCACCACCTCACATTTAAGAGTGTGTTCACCCCCTGCCCCCCCCCCCAAAAGTAACACTTTAAGTTCCCTCTTCCCCTCCATCCTCATCCCCGTCCCACGGCGCGGTCCCTGCCAGCGTGACGCTTCGTGGCACTGTGGGACTGGGTGTTTCTCCCCATGCCTCCCCTCTCCACGAAGACATCTCCTTGTAATCGGGTTTTTTGGGGGGGTTTCGAGGAGTTTTCCTACGTTTAACCCGTATTTACCAGAGCGTGGTGTCCCCCGCCCCACGGCACGGGGAGTGGGGGGCCTGTGTCCCGCGTGGGCCTGGGTGTGCGTGCGCGGCTGCTCAGGAACGGGCTTTTCTTCGACGCTGTTAGTGGAGGGGGAAACTTCTCGCTTTGCCTTAAAACCTCTTTATTTTGCAGCTACAGTAGACACACATTGTACATAGTAGTATGAACTTAAAAAAAAAAAGGGAAAGGAAATAATCCAACTATAAAATAAAACCTGTAATTTAAAATTCTGTGAATAATCATCAGCTGCTTAGGAGCCAGGATGACATGGCATTGCCTTTTAGTAAGAAAGCAAAAGATTTTTTTTTTTTAATTCTCTCCAGTTTATAAAACATGTGCATTCTACAATTGCAGTATCAAATATTTATAATCGGATGAAATATGAATGTTTCTCTTTACAACTGTGCTCTCAAAATTGTGACCATTCTCGCTGCATTTTGTGTGTTTCAATTCTCGAGGATTGCATTAAATAGTATTAATAATAATAATAATAATAATAAAACCAACACACCTTATTACAAAATACAAACCGTGTCGCTCAGGCGTTGCGATGGAGTGGTGCTATTAGGGACTGTATATCGCTATATATATATTTATATATATATAGTCTTTCGATTGCAGTTCTGAGCATTGGAACTGGAGTTCGAAGTATTTTGGAGTTTTAACTATTTACAGGGGGGTAGATGCCGTGGAGGTTTATGAGAGAGGTGATTTTGCAGCCAGGCGTTTCATCAGTCCTTTGACTTCATGGAGGAACTTTGGGAGATGGATGTCTAGATGGAGGAAAGGGCAACGGCAACTCAGCCTGTCGTGTTAAAAAAGGATCTGAAAACGGAAAAGAAAATCTCTTTAATCTCACGTACAGTCAACAGGTTTCACCTTTTCAAGACTTTAAATACTCGCTGGTGGGATGCTCTGGCAGGCTGCCTTTGGAAAATCTCTGCTAGATAAACACGTAAACCTGGAGCTGGGGAAGAGGTGATGGGAGGAACATTGCCGATGCCACGCCACGGAACCAAGCGCCTTGTAAAACATTGGCATCCCCGGGAAATGACAGTACCACGATTTTAGGACGGGCTGGATAAAAATAAAACTGTCACCCGCCTTGCTGCGACAAAGGGCACAAGATCTCCAAAATAGCTGAGCCCATTTTCCGCAGGCAGGAGGAGAGGGAGGAAGAACAGAGCATTCCTCACCCCAGGGCTGGCTCCTGCTGCAGGAGACGCGCTCACAGACAAAATCAAAGGGGAGGGGGGTTTAAAATATATTTTATTTTATTTTTTCCAAGCTCTTGCTTTGGGATATATTCTGCCCGCCGGCCCCGGGGGGCGGGTCCCGGCCCGGAGAAGGGCCGAGCGGGGGTGGAGGCTGCCGGGCCCATTTCCCAAACCCTCTGTTATTTTTCCAGCCTTTAGATTTATGTGCCTTTAAGGAGGTGGGGTTTTTTTGTTTGTTTTTGTTTTTGTTTTGGTCACCTCCACTAGTGGAGGCAGGTGATTTATAATCCCGAGGGAGAAAACCGGTGGCGGGGGGTACTAAAAAGCAGTTTTAAATCTGGATTTAAAACCAGCTCCGATCGTCCGATGGGACAAAACGGTACCGTGGGTTTATTACACACCGACGGATAAGTCCCACGGAGATTTTATTTTTTAAGAAGTCACTAAACCCGCACGGAGAGAAATTTTGGCCCCGCTCCTAAGTGTGCAGTGGGGAGAAGTTTCCACCTGTCCTTCCCCAGCTTGCAAGAAGTGCTGGGAACAGAAAACAGATGTGTGACACCAGCAAGAATATCTATTTATTTTTAGGTTAAAAATGTATAGTAGGGAAACTTCTTTAAGTTAGTTCAGTCTCTGGAGCAAGGACAGAAACTATCTCGATACTACCTGGATTTTACCTAGAGCAAAATACAAAATATTCTGGTAATAAGGTAAGCGGTGCCTTCATCTGGGAGCTGACCTCCTCACCTGCCTCTGGTGTTTTTTGGGGAAAGCTTTCACGGGAAGGGGCTCAGGTTGGGAGCCCCTTCCTCTCCTGCTCCTCTCACTGTCTCTGGAGCCGCTGCTGGTTCCCGTACACCGCCCGCCCCGCGCTCCCACGCCCGGGCAGCGGCTTCCCGCTGGCTCGGGGAAGGACAACACAGCTAAATTAGCCCTCCTTCATTTAAAATGTAAAGTTAATTTAACACAAAGAGCTGCCGCACAAGCGTCTCTTGCAATTTTAGCAAAGAAACACCACTTTACTGGAGTAGTCTTTTTTTTTTAAAAAAAAAAAAAAAAGACAAAACCACAGCCCCCCAACTACACAGGCCACGAAGCCAAGTCAAAGCCTCCCCACAAAAACCCGTCTGGGTCGGGGCAAGGGACAGGGACAGGAGCAGGCAGGGGCAGACAGGGCTGCCCTGGAGTCACCCACGGCCTGGCAGCATTTTTTTTCCTGGCAGGCAGCTCTCTGCTAGCGGTCAGACTCCTTCCTCTCCAGCCAAAGCAGCAGAGTCTCATAAAAAAAATAAAAAATAAAAATAACCAACCCAGGGCCGAGCAGAAATACATTTGCACTTCCTCGGCGCCAGTCAGCCCCTCCGTGTAATTAATTAAGGGCATTTTTTCCATAACTCTGTTCAATAAGCATCTGAGCACTAAGGTAGTGAAGGTGTTTCTCCGCTCCGCTGTGTGTTAACGCAGTATATCGCACATGTGATATATGAAGCCATGCCCAGACACTATATATGCAAATACCCGCACCATTTATTGTGAAATGCATAGCAGAGGTAGAGAGGGAAACTATTTAGCTAGCTAGGGTTTGTGGAAAAAAAAAAAAAGTAATTCT
>OU015530.1:50738464-50915964 GCA_907165065.1 Caprimulgus europaeus | reverse complement strand
GTTTTGTTCCAAGATATTTTTAATATTTAGAACACCAAAGAGATATTTAAAATATCCATTTTCTTGTTTGGATAAGTAGCCATTAAATATGCAGAGCAACTTACTTGAACTGCAAGTCTGCAGGCTAAAAGTGCCTCGCATTTTATATGACATTCTTCATCCGTGCTTTTCAAATCATTTTACTAATGAATAAAGTTTATTAGCAATCCAGTGAAGGAGACAAGAACCGTTATCCTCTTTCAACGGCATGGAAATTGGGAGATATTTGTGTGTAATCTCATTTGCCTTCACTGGATGCCAAATGAACTCAAGTTCCTTTGCACCTCTCCAGCACTATAAAAACTCATTACAGCCATTCAACCTGTACTTTAGATTCTGCCATGATGGGACCCTCCGTAAGCATGAATCAGATCCGACATCAAGTCCTGGCACCACTGAGACAGCCGGTCTGTGGTCCTCTTGATGATGTCAGGTCTGATCTCAGGCTCAGGTTCCATCATATTTGGGAACAGTTGGAAAAAAGGCACAATTTTATCTAAAAAAAAGCTTTGTTGGAATTTCTTAATCTAGTGATTTTTCAGACTCTTGTTTTCGGGATTTCAGGTGCATTCAAACTATGTATTTTAATGCTCCTCATCTGAGCTGAGTAATCAGGGCTTACAGCATCGTCAAATTCTTAAGACCAAAAATCCTTCTAAGGACCATTCTTAGCATCTTTAACTGAAATGCTGCAGTCCAGCATCTGCGAACACCTGCACGGGAGCAAGGGATTGTGTTTAAACACTTACTGAATCAACAAGAAAGACAATATGAGGGGAGAGGACCTGCCCTTCTTACCTGTAGGGTAAGAATTTGCCCCAGCCTGGGTAAATTCTTACCTGAGCCCCAAACTGGCAGGTTGAATCTTAGTCTGAATCGATTATCCAACTTTAAAGCGTTCGTCATGGTGATGCCTTTTCTTCTTCAGAAGCACACTTATTGCTTTTGCTAATTGTAGCCCCAATTATTCTCTCTCATCCCATGGGGGAATAAATGAGCAAAGCAGTTGACCTACTAGTACATACACCCCGGAGGACCTTTCCCATGAAGGGTCTCCTCTAGTTTGGGATTTGGAGGGGACACTCAAGTCCCTGCAGGCGTTAACTGCTCCCCAGGGGTCTGTTCTTGCAGAGCTCCAGTCAAGGGAGTTACTTTACGTACGTCAGTAGGTGCAGGATTTGTCCCATGTGAAGGACAACTGTCACTTTATTAAATAGTGTTATCAATGATTGTCTGTCTGGCAAGAGCTGTGCCTCGGTTCACGGCTCTACATTCAGAAATCGGAGCATCTTCTGATCGAAAAGCCCACTTTTTATAATCTCATCCCACACGGTTTTGCGTGCGGTAATACATCCCAGTGAGACTATTAGACAAATGGGGTCTTAAAATCTTATCTCAGATCTTGCTCAGACATGAGATTTTTGTAATCATAAATGCTAAAAATACCCCTCACATGCAAGAGCACTAACTGCGAGCGAGATTCATGCTCGCCTGAAATTGCTGCAGTCCAGGAAAGTCATAGTTAACACATAACTCTCTTGACAAACAGCTCAGATGACAACATACCTATAATTATAGTTATATCTGATCACATCGCCTAGGGAAAAAGGAAGGTGATACTGCAAATGCAAAAGGGCCACATCCTAATCTCTGTCTCCCAACCAATGCTCCAGATCCCCTCGGACCTCTCCGGGAATTATTGCTGATCGATGGTAGCTGGCTGGTCCTGGGAAGGGATCTGCTAGAGATGCTGTGCCCTCACCTGTGCATCCCTAATTTTGTGAGCTGTGCTGTACCCACTTGACATGCTGTGGCCAAATTAGAGCAGCCTAAAAATGCAGGCAGGTAATAGAAGCAGGGTAGGATTGAGCTTGCGTCTTCTATCCCTTGGAGGTTTGCAGGGCTGGCAGATGGGAAGCCAAGTACTCACGCCGTCGTCATTACTACCATGGTGTCGCTTGTATGCCAGCTCCCCGGGGTGTGAGCCAGCTTCCGTGGCTGTGCAAGGGACAAAAAGGCCAGTGAAAGACAAGGTGGATGGAAAGAGACCACAGGGCTGAGGAGACAGTGGGTTTTGTGTACTATGTCCTCAGGGTTCATCCTGCCTGGTGCCACCCTCCTGCGGAGCTGCTTCATCGGCCTCAGCCTCTTGGCTTCCCAACGGAGCTCATTTCCTTCGAGATTTACCCAGTCTTTGCTTTGGCAATGCCTTTGCACCTTAAGTGCAATCATAAGTATGAAAAAACCTCAACATAACTGGCTCAGCTGGGCAAGTTCCTGCCTGTCCCCTTTTTCTCGTGGCTGAGAACTTGTCCCCATCAAACAAAACCCCATCGCTTGCCCACTGATATAGATGGACCACTCTCTCTAGCACAGAGCAAGCAGTGATGCTCTGTATTTACACTGCCAGCAGAGACACAAAGCTGTCCTTCTCCTTGCATTTGCTCTAAATACTCACTAGATTCCCAGGATGAATATTCTTATATGGTTTTGCAACATTTTTTTTGGCTGAGACAGCAACGTTTCCTAATGCGTAAATTTGCCTTTTTTTCCCCCTATGCATAAGCCTTAAACTCTGTCAATAACTAATTGTTTTATGTGTCTCAGACAAAGTGTAATCAACGGAGAGGATGGTGGAGAAGTGTGAAATGACAGAGTGACATTCTATGCTTAAATAAGCAAACTACACCCAAATCAAACAATGGCTTGAAAATGTTTCCATAATAAGGGTGCATAAATTACCCCCATTACTTGGAAAGCTCTTACTTGCATCTTACCAGCCACATTTCTAGTATTCACGAGAGCTGATACACTCCAATCATGATAGACATGCTTCTGTTACAGTAATTATAAAATGCTTTGTGAAAACATCATTGTGTCTACAGAGCTACTGAAGTTGTACCGTCTCCTTGGTATTTGTTTATTGCCTGTGTGAATTAAAAAAAAAAAATAATTAAAAAGAGGAAGAAAAACTACATTTGGAAAAAGACCATTTTTTGAGATATGTTTTCTGTGAGGGAAAAAGAAAACATATTTCAGGTTCTGCCAACATGAGAGGCACTGACTGGATAATGGAAGGAAGGATGATTTGTTGGGAAAACACAGGGGATAAATCCTGATCAGATTAAAACATTTCAGGAAGATACACTGATGGTTTCCCATGTATGATCTCTATCCCATATATGTGTGACCATATGTGTCAGAAGGGTCTGGCACCAGAAAGGTTTTATTCTGAGAGGGCCAAAGGCATCCAGAGCTGGGTGCTGCTGGTGGTGACCCCCCTGGCTCTGCGCAGCCCCTCTGGACCCCACAGAGGGTGAGAAAACTGCTCCTCTCTCTTCCTCTCAACTCACTGTCTGAAAAGGAATTGCTAGTCAGTGCATAAGCATCTTTTTTATTTTTAAGATCCTACAACTTGAAAAGTAGCAATTTTATTTTTCCTTTAAAGGGAAATCCTGATACAGTTTAACTAAAGATAGAGCCCTTATAAAAAATTAGTCTGAGACAATAAACCCCATAATTTCATCTTACTATCCTCTGAATGTCTTATTTTAGTTGAATACATCTAGTGATGCAAAGCTAAAAAAAGTCAATCTACGACTCTTTTAGGATTATTGAAAATCTGGAAACTAATTATATCAATACATGAAAAAGAATAAAATAAATATAAATATCAATAAATGAAAAGAATACACAGCAAGAAAAGAGATATAATTTGCTTTTAATTTTGTGACTGGATTTATCATTACACCAAGGTAACATAAAATATCTGACCTGCACAGGATTTCAGTCTTTATTACAATTGCTGGATTCATTAAAAAAGATTGTGTTAACTCTATTTTAATAGTATGAAAGTCCTGAAGTATAAGTATTTTCAAAATTAAAATCAGTTAACATAACGACTTGAACAAACCTGAAATGCCTTAAAGGATTGCTCTGAATTAATTTTAACACATGAAAGAACAGGAAAATGTACTTGCATTGTATTATTGTATTATTTTTATTATCAAGATATACATGGAGCAAGTTTGGGGAGAAATTGTCCACAGATAGTGAAATGCGAAAATAATAACTACACTATTTATTTTTTTTAATTTGCCCAATTTTAACAAGCCAACAGGGTATGAATGCACAAAAGGCATCACCTATATCTCAAATTAACCATAGCAAGCCCTTCCACTTACCTGTAAGAAAACCTGATCCATACACTAAGATTTCATATGTTAATTTATACCGCAGAGTTCTTAACATCTGACATCGGCTGTAACATTACAAGTTGTGCTATGACTTTATTAAGGGATGATTTCCAAAGCCCTAAAGAATTCTTATTATGTTGTAATACATATTTCTGAAGAGGATTAGGTCTGTGATGCTAAAACCTAGACGTTTCAAAAGTGAGTTTACTGAAATGAAAAAGATTACGTACGTTCCTTTGTGTTGCACCAGGTAGAGCTTTTTCACCTTCGTTTCAGCTGTACCACAAACCTCAGTGGTATCACGACCGAGAAATACATTTAAAATCCCTCAGAGTTTAATTACCAAAATGGGATATTCCAGAAAAGGACCTGGGGCTTGTGCTAAACCACAAACTGAATAGCCAATGATGAGGAAAATCTGGAAGAATGGGGAAAAACGAGGACACATCCTTTCCTGTAATGTGTTAATGTTAATATTGGATTGAGCAGCAGCTAGATTTTGACAACTGTGTCTGGTTTTGGATGCCAGACTTTAAAAAGGATTTTAAAAGTTGAAAGAAGAGAAAGGATTATAAAAAAAGTTCAGAAAACTTGACCTGTGAGAAAAGACTAATGAAATTGGGTTTGTTTAATTTAGGAAAGAGAGGACGGGGTAATGGTTTTCCAAGATGTAAAAGGTTGTTGCAGAGAAAAACACCATCAGTTTTCTCCAGATCCACTGGGGGTAGAATGAGAAATAATCAGCTTAATTTGTAGGGAAAAAAAAAAAGAAAAAAATGTAGGTTAGATATTAGCTAAAATGTCAAACTATAAAGAGAGTTAAGCACTGGGAGAAGTTACCTGGGAGTATTGTGAAAAATGTGGCACTGGAGGTTTTTGAGGCTGGGTTAGAGGAGCGTTGGGGGATGTTCCTGATCCAGGGAGCTGCCTCGGACACGGGACACAGAGTGTCCTTCAGGGCTCACCCAGCCCTGCAGCACTGCCCCTTCGCTCCCACAGAAATCAAATGATTCAACTTCATTGCAAATTAGTCTGGTCAGGGTAGAATTTTCAGACCACAGCATTTTGTTTGAAATAGCCCAATTTACAGTTGTCAGCACCAGGAGAAAAAAAAAACTTTTCTTTTTTGGCATTCTCCCCACACTCTTTTGACATTTCCCCTCTCCGGTTGCTCCTTATATTAATACCAACATTATACACATATATACATATATCTATTCAGCTTTTAAATAGGAAAATTGATTGATTACCTTTATCAAATATAATTTACATTATATATGTGTATGTATAAGCCTCTAGTTTTATCACTGCCTGCAGCCCCTGCCAGCATCTCCTGCTGTACAAGTTCTTCAGAGCCCAGCAACCAAACCTTGACTTTTCCAGTGGGATGGCTCAGAAATGTCTTGGTCCTCAGCACTGAAATCTATGGTATCCCCAAGGTCACTTCATGCTCTCAGGTGAGGAGATATTAGATATTGGTCAATACTGCCTTCCTCCTGCAGGCAAAATGCAATTTTTTGTTATTATGCTAAAAACCTATTTGCTCAGAAGGGAACTTGCTGAGATGGTGCCACAAGCTCCCACAGGAGCCCTGAAAACCCCACTGTTGCTGGAGTTTTGCAGCAAAAAGGAATGAAATATTAATTTTTTTTTGATGTAAACTGAGGACAGTGAAGGAAAAGGAAAGGAAAGGAAAGGAAAGGAAAGGAAAGGAAAGGAAAGGAAAGGAAAGGAAAGGAAAGGAAAGGAAAGGAAAGGAAAGGAAAGGAAAGGAAAGGAAAGGAAAGGAAAGGAAAGGAAAGGAAAGGAAAGGAAAGGAAAGGAAAGGAAAGGAAAGGAAAGGAAAGGAAAGGAAAGGAAAGGAAAGGAAAGGAAAGGAAAGGAAAGGAAAGGAAAGGAAAGGAAAGGAAAGGAAAGGAAAGGAAAGGAAAGGAAAGGAAAGGAAAGGAAAGGAAAGGAAAGGCTTTCTCGTTCTTGGGAATGAATTTGAAAAAAAAGTAAACCACACATGGACAACAGAAGTATTTATTAATGTACACCATGGAGGCATTCAGCACTTGATGTCAACAAAGGACTATGAGAAATCAAGAATGAGATTTCCACTTCCAGGCCCTGCCTGGCCCTGCAGACAGTAGCTGCTGTGCTCTTCCCTCCCTGCCATGATCACCACTTACTTCCACACCAGGGTTTGCACTGAGGCGTGTGTCCTGCCACACACATCCCACCCCGCCACTCACAAGGCAGAACCATGAGCTGATGGGGGGATTTTTTCCACAAGCTGGAAGAATGAGCACCAGGCTTTGTGGATGGCTGGAGTGGGAGAGCAAGGTCACTGCGGGAGGGATGCTCATGAGCTCAGAGCCCAATGGCTAGAACAGTCACCTGGGAGAAAGGATCCTGGTCCTTGCATTCAATCTCTATTTTATATTAAACCATCACTGAGTTTGGTGAGGCTCCTTTCCGGGGGATTTCTGGCTGTGCACCGAGCGGTGCTGGCTCAGCCTCTCACCCTACACTGGAACAGTTTTGCTGTCACAGAGATGAATGCCTTTGTCTTTTTCAGGGCCACAGAAAACCTGCACAAATTTTAAATGCGTATTAAATTTATGACATAAAAAAAAAAAAAAAAAGCAGGGGGTGATGCGAATGGAGCACATTTGCACAGTGGCTCAACTTGAGAAGAAGTGTGTAAATCTGCACTCTTTTCATCCAGCTCTGTTCTCTTCTCAAAGAAAATCCCCAGTGAAATACTGTTCAGAAAGGAGTCACTTTCAAATACGGGAAATGACAGTGCTTTTAAAGTGGCATCTACATGCCCCAAATCCAGGGAAATCTAAAAAGATACAGCATGAGTCTGCTCTCAAGCACTGATGCCATCATGCTTTTCAGACACAGAATAAAATCCTATCTGATGGAAAAGTTGCTTGCCAGGGTCTATGTGCCAAACAGACCCTGATTGTGTCCTCTATTAAACCAACCACTTCTCTTACACAGTAAAAATGGAACAGAGATCAGCAAGAACTGAAAAAAGCATCCGTAGGTGCTATTGAGAACCGAGGATACTGTATTTAAGCGATGTGCTATCACCTCACAGCCAGATCATCTCAAGACTCACAGCACTGTCAGGTCCCTCAACAGCACAGGACAGCTTGTTTCTGTCTGCTTGCAAGTTATTTGTGCTTGTCACCGTTTCTGTTGACAAAACGCATCTAAGGGTGATTCAGAATATTAGGAAGACTTTGGAAAGGAGCATCCACATTTGCCCCTGGTAGCAGAAATTCTCTATTCAGAACTGCACCCCATTACATTATCTTGTCAGTCCCTGATGTTGCCAATATTTACAAAATTTTCTGTACCAAATTTTCCCTCAGTGTAACAAAGGGCTCTGTCCTGGCCCTTTCTTACTTATTTCTCCCCAACAAATTCCCTTTTTAGAAAGAAAGTGAAACAAGACTCCTCTTCCCTTCTGCAAACCTTTTTGTCAACTCCCAAGCCTCTTCCATACACCTGGGCTCTCTGGCCTGGATCCTCTTCCTATCCTCCAGCTTCTGTGAAGCATCTTCTCTTTGCTTTCTCCCACCTCAACAAATATACGTGCATCCTGCCCCCTTACAAAAAAAAAGGCAAAACCCCAAAAATCCAAACATGCACAAAAGCATCAACTTTACAGGTTTTCGGCTGGGCTGGATATTGGAGCTGGAAATGCTCTGTTCTCCCGTCCCTCTATCCTCAATCTGTCTTGTTATTCCCTGAGCATCCCTCTATCCTGCTGCTTGCACAGTGCCTGTCCCATTTCCATCCCATTCCCATCTTTCTCTTCCACTTGCTGTTGCTCAGGAGCTTCCACCCATCCCTGATCAGCCACGTGGAGAAAGGTTTGGCTGCACCAAGCTGTGTGTTCAGCCTGTTCCTACCCTGGGCTGGAGGCAGAGCAGGTGTAACACTTGAGGGGTGTCTACCAAGCCATGACCTGGGTTTCAATCTCCCTTCCCTGCACCTAGGGTACACTTCCCTGCTCCCTTCCCTGCACCTGATGATGCGAGGGCTGGAGCACCTCTCCTGTGAGGACAGGCTGAGGGAGCTGGGGGTGTTCAGCCTGGAAAGAGAAGGCTCCACAGGGAGTCTTCTAGCAGCCTTCCAGTACCTGAAGGGGCTACAAGACGGCTGGGGAGGGACTTTTTACAAGGGCAGGGAGTGATAGAACAAGGGGTAATGGCTATAAACTGGATGAAGGTAGATTTAGATGAGATATTAGGAAGAAATTCTTGACTGTGAGGGTGGTGAGACACTGGCCCAGGTTGCCCAGAGAAGCTGTGGATGCTCCTCCCTGGAAGTGTTGAAGGCCAGGTTGGATGAGGCTTTGAGCAACCTGGTCTAGTGGAAGGTGTCCCTGCTGATGGCAGGGGGGTTGGAACTGGATGATCTTTAAGGTCCCTTCCAACCCAGATGATTCTATGATTCTGTGATTGCCACCTGCTAAGAGCACCCCAAAACAGAGGCTTCCAGGAGCCAGTGGCACAAACCTTTTTAGTATTTCTTGTTCTCTTTTCTGTTCCTATTTCTCAATGCACATCACAAATGGGTCCTGCAGCCACTTTGCTGCACACCCGCTCCCTCACCAGATGTTGCCAGCAATGGGGCCCATGAACATACCAATTCTGTGTTGAAACAAGAGAGAAATGGTGAAAGAGAGACTCAGCTTTGCCACCACCTGCTCCTGCTTGCAGGGATAAGCACCTCATTGGTGCAGGCTCTGTGGCCGTATTACTCTGCCTTTGTTCATAACTCAATCCTGCCAGCCTCTGAACTATTTTTATTGCTCTCCTCTGAATAATTTTCAATCTGTCACTATCTTTCAGGTAATGTGGTGCCCATAATTAAATACTGCAGGCGCTACCGCACCAGAGCCATATGCAGACGGACTATTACCTTCTTGCGCTGTGATGTGATGTCTTCAGCCCCAAATCAAATTGGCCTTTTTTTTTTGCTGCCATATCTCAAGGCAAACTCATGTCTAATTTACTCCACACTATCATCTCTAGATCTCTTGCAGCATTACTGCTTCTTGGGGTTTTATCACTGATTGAATATCTGGGGTTTAGATTATTTTTCCACAAATGTAGTAGCTTCTATTTTCTGTGTTGAATCTCATTTTATTCTCCACTCATTTTTCCAGCCTTTTCTGATTCCTTTACATTCTTTTGCTCTCATGTTTGGGATTTCCAAATCCACCCAGCTTAGTTTAGTTCGCACATTACGTCAACAAACCATTCACTTCTTCTTTTAGGTCTTTAAAACAGCTGGTAAATAAGCTTCCCGTTCTGCAAATCGTTTCAGCACATGCTTCTAAACTTTAAGAGTCAGCTTGTCTTAGGAATAGGATGAAGTTCACACTGGCATGTTTGCTAATTTGGTTGTAATAGGGAGAGCATCCTCATGTTTGAAGCCCAGCAGGTATTTGCAGTGGGGCTGTAGCAGGGAGGTACAGGGTGATGTTGGGCAGAGGAAAGGTTGTACTGAGTATCACTGGTGAAGTGAACCCATCACAGGCTGCCAAGCTCATCTGTGTGTCCTCATCTGCATGGCCAGGGATTGTGTTGGGGTCTTGGCCTGATGAGGTGCCACCAGAGGCTCTCCCAGATCAGCTCTTTGCCATTCCTCAGTCCTTTGTGCTGAGAGATGTTCAAAACCACGTCAATCTGAATTAACGTTGGGAGCAAGACGCCAGGAGACAGCAGTGACTGTTTTATTAAAATCCAAGGACCCAACTGAGCAGTCCTGAACTGTGCTCAAATGGATAATCCTGCATATTTTAAGTGTCAGACCTTAACTGACAAATTTTGTGTTTCCATGAAAAGGAACCCAACATTTGCCGGTCAAGATTTGCTTTTTGTAAATCCCTGCTGCTTGTTTGCTCTGTTAACCTCTAAGTGCCCGATCCCACCAAAGCCAATGGAAAGACACTCTTTGCCTCTCAACACCTTCAGAGATGTCTGCAAGGATTTATCTACCTGAAGAAAAATGTCTGGCATATCTACAGTGAAATAAAATCAGTCCCAACACCTGGAATACATTCTTTGGATAATCTGCTCTAATGTAAAGGGCATTTGGTTCTGGAAAACTCCACTCTGAAAATATGGTGATATTTTGGAACCAAAACCTAATTTATCTGGGGATATGGTCCACATGGAGAGCTGTTCCAGAACAGCTATTTCAGTCTCCCTTTTTTTTTTGGCAGAATTACTTTTTTGTCAGAGTGACTTATTTTGGCTAGCTTCCCTACACAGACAAGCTCCAACTGATGTTTCTCTTATAATATTTGTTCCTTTACCTGAGTTGCTATAGTAGATCTGTTACCTTCACTAGAAAAAAAGCAGGACCATCTTTCTTCTACTATCATTAACTTCTTCTTCCTAATTTTCCTACAGCTCTTCAGCTTTTCAGTAAGAAAAAAAAAAATTTGGCAGTACTTTAGGAAATTTGTCAGCTAATTCCCTTAGCAGTGAAGAAATCAGGTTAAGTGGTTTATATATGCTTGTATTTTGTAGAATCAAACTAAATTGCCTTATTTATTCTGCTTATCTTTAAGAAATTCTCATTCAGATCCTGTAGATATTTGGGTAAACAGATTTGTTGCAAGACTACTTGTGAAAAGTCGGTTTTAAGTATATATGTAAGAATATTTTTTGAAAAAAAATTAGTGATGATGAAGAAGGCTGGCTGACAGCAAACTGGTTCCTAATGGGGAGGCTTCCACCCACTGGGTCAGGCAAGAGGAATACAAACCCTGACCTGTCTGTCCACTCAGATGATCCCGCACGACCTGAACAAATGCTCATAGTGACCAACTCCGTATCGATGCATGCTTCACAACAGTATTTCAGAAAACACCAGGCAAGAATATTTAATAATGGGCATCTTGGAAACCTGTAATGCCCTCTGAGACAGTTTGTGAGCAAAAAGCAGGAAAAAATTGAACAAATAATTTGCTCTACCTTTCTCCATTTTTTTAGCTTTGCTTGCTTATTTATTTTACTGTTTTCTATTCTTCTTACAAAAATAATCCGAACTTTTATTTTATTAAGCATAGATTAAAAAAAAAAAAAGTTCAACAGTCCAGCCATTTTTTATTCACCCTTAATTTAATCCTCTTCTAATTAATTAATGGGCCTACTGTCTCTCCAGAATGTCTTTTTCCCTTTGATATAGGTTTTAAAACCCTTTTTAAGTTCTTTGGTTAGCTTTAAATTATTTTTTCCCCTTATCCTTATTATTTCCCCTATAATCCCTAACTGAATTTGAGTATGCTTGTTTGATTCCTTCCCCTGCCCCCTCTTGCTTTCTAATTTTGACTACAGCTTTCTTTTTTTTTTTTAATTAAAAAAAATTAAAACCTCAGATCTTTGCACAGTCCCTTATGAAGCCACGTTGGCCGCTCCTTGTTCTCCCTGTTCTTCATTTTGAGAGGAGCAGGAGTCTCTTGCAGCTTAATTATGGTTTCTTGCAGGAGTCCCCCTGCTTCCCCTCACGCTGGTGGCTGTACAGTATTCCTCCTCCTCCGCAGACTTTTGTTAAATACAGTATGCACGGCGCCTACCAACCTTTTAGATCTACCAAATTTCTCCCCCACTAATATATAAAAATACCTGCCTGTGGATTTACATCTAAGCAGGCTTTTTGCTGTCCCTTGCCTTGTTTCTGGCATTAAATCCACTTCCAGAAGGACCAAGGGATGTTGCTCCTTTTGTTAGCTTCAGCACTTGATTTTTTAAATTGTTTTCCAGCAAACGCAGATACAAGGTTGCAATCCATGCATGGCCAAAGTTTAGGCACATTTTATATATTTCACCTAAATATAGCAGAAACCAGGGCCAGATCCTGTGCAGAGGTAAATCTCTGCAGCCTTTTACTCCCTTAGACCTGCTTTCTGCAGGCAGCAGATGAGGCTCCAAGTTCCTCAAGACACTTGGGAGCGATTTCAAAGCCCTTCTAATTTTCCTGATAATATTGGCACTCCTGGGTGCTAGTTTCCTGGTAGCTTAATTTTTTTTTCTCTATATATAAACCTGCAAATGTTTCTGGAATCAACTCTCAGTCCTCATGAAGCTATTTTAATTAGAAAGGGAGGGCTCTGTTAACTAAAAGTGGAAGAAATATTGATATGAGGATGCTCTGAATTGTGCTCAGCCTAGCAAGCATCGTGTAACTCCTTGTGAATGCTGAAATAAATTTTAAATGCATTTGGGGGCTGTTTTTTTTCATCTTTTAATTTTTTTTTCTATTTTTTTTTCCCTCCTCCCTTTTTTCCCCGTCACCTACTATCACCATCTAAAATCTTTTGTTCTCACATCTGTAAAATACCACATTCCCAGCCACCCTTTTCACAACACGCATTGAAACCCAGCAGGTTTATAAGATCATCCCCATCCCTAAGCCCATGTCGGATGCCTTACAGTCCTGTCATATTTGTTTACATCCATTTGGTTTTAGTTCCTCGCTCTTTTTCTCCGTAGAGCCTTCGCCCCCCGGTTTCCTTTGAGCCGCCTTTCATGCCAGCGGACTCTGGCCGGTTAATTGTTCATCCGGGATAGGGGAGGCTGAGCCGGGCTGAGCCGCGTTTCCTCGTGTCCTGACAATTGTTGGGACCGTTCGCCACTTCACGCTCCGAGGAGTTTTTCTCTCTCTGTTGCCAGTGCCGCCTCGGTTGGCTCTCCCGCGCCTCCTGGGTGCAGACACATCCCAACACGGAGCCGCTTTGGTTTCCTCTTCCCTGGGACTTTTCCTCTGCTCTTGCAGCACATTTTTGGCCATTTGGGGTTGGTTTTTTTTTTTGCCATCCTTCATCGGGGCTGGGGGTTTTGTCCCAGAGCCAGCGTTTTGTGTGTCCCCAATATTGACTCTCAGTCCTTCTGGACTTTTATTTCATTTCATTCAATGTTGGCACCATATGGCAACTATGGCAACTGAATATATAACCCTAGTCATTTTCTGACTCCAGTCTGGCCTATTAAAGGGCTCCATGCTCTGGTCTAGAAGAAAAAAAAAGTGATTCCTAAAGGACATATTGGTAGAAAAGTTCAAATAACATTTAGCTGCCTTTAAAGTTTCCCTTTTCTGATATGACAAACAGAAAAAAAAGAAAGATAAATATATTTGACAAGCTTTAACGGGGGAAAAACATATAATAAAGATGCTGAAAGTGTAACAGGTCAGTTTGAATTGATAATACAATTACAGTCCATATAAAATCACAGTACATATAAGGCCCATCAGCAACATATTTGTGTTTCTTTTTGTTTCATGTTATTTGCAAAGAAAGCCAGAACCCCCTGCTTCTCAGAAAGCCAGCAGCTAAATAAACCAGAAAGCTAATAAAGGGCTGAAATAAATGTCTGAGAGAAATATTTAAAAGCATCCCAGTGACTTAGGGACCTGTGTCAGTTGGGACACATCATTTATTTAGGCATTTTCAGAAGTTGCAACTGGAGTGCGCACTTGCTCACGTGAGTAGTTTTACTTACGCACTCCCTTTGAATTCAAGTTAAGGTTACTCATGTGCATAACTCTCTTCAGGACTGGGCCCCGCGGCTGTTTCTTCCTCCTGAAAAGATACTGAGGGAACTAATTTTTCTGATGATTAATCTCCAACGCTGCACCTGCAGTGCCTGTTTTCACTCGGATGAGAAGAGATTGATTTATCTAACTATCTTTCTGTCTGTCTCATTATCCATCTCCTGTAGCATCTCAGTACCTCAAAAAATTATGATGAACTTATCTTCCCGATAGCCGTACGAGGCTGGGTGGTATTATCTCTTCATGCCAGATGGGGAGATCAAGGTAAGAAACAGCAAAGTGATATGCCTGAGGTCATGTAAGAAGTTGGTGGCAGAGCTAGGCAGTGTAAAGAGCGTTCTGGACTCCTAGATCCATGCCATAATCTCAGTGCCACCCAGACTGCTTTGTAGATCCTCAGAAAAGGATTAATAAATCCTGCAGCTGTTAATAAATCCCAGCTCCTGATTGTGGAGGAGCAAAACCTCACTATGGTCCAGCACGACTGATTTCCTGCACTGCTACCTGAGCAGAGAGCTGCAAAACACACAAGGGAACTGCGTGGGGGCTGAAGAAAGGAGCAGTTTCTCTTGTTCATTAAGAACAAGAAAAATATCACTGTCAAAGCTAGGATAAAAAGTAGACATCTCTTGAGGTTCCCTATGTGGTCCCCTGTGACGTGGTACTCTAGTTAACTCTAGTTAGGCAGGAGCAGCAGGGGGGAGGGCGAGGACAGGGGGCTGCTTGGAGGGACCTCAGCTGTGAGCGTGGCATGGGCAGTGGCCACGCCATGGGTTTGGTTCTCCTTTGGATGGGTGAATACATGAGGGGCCAGCTGGGAGAAGGATGCTGATGGACCTGCTGGGTGTTCCCACCATTTGGCCCAACAGCAGCCCTAGCCCAGCACACAGGGATATGAGGAACACGTTCAGCGGTCATGTCTCCAGTAGCTGTAAAGCAACCCAGTCCTGGACATGCTGTGTGGAAAGCCCTTGTGGTAACCACCCTTGACACAAGGTTTTTGCCTTATTATCTCACCATTCATGGGTGCAATTCCCTGCCAGTGCTGAGGCCTATCCTCAAAGACATGCAATCTCATCTGTCTTCCAAGGTGAATTCTGGTTCAGGGTGAGGGACAGCTACCCCAACATGTGGTCTGCTGAACACCCAGGGAACCTGGGTTTCTTGCCTGACTCCAAATCACAGCTTGAATCCAGGCTTCCCATAGTACCTAGGAGTGACCCAGGCACTGGCCATCCCTGGTGGTTCTCATCCTACTTGTTCAGCCCCGAATGGCTGGTGTACAGCTCTGACCTGCTCCAGACATGACCTGGCTTTGTGGTGATCCCTCCAGGAGCACGCCATAAGAGAGGCCATCTGGCAAACTCTCAGACATCCGAAGGTCAGTGGAGGGGACATTTTTGTGGATATCCATAAACGCTGGCACAAGTTGGAGCACTGAGCCCATGGAAGGGCCACCAGCCTACCCACAGAGCTGATGCCTAGACAAAAGCAAGTGACAGCAGAGCTCAGCTCTAGCAGGTGACACCACTGGAATTTCAGGCTTGCCAGGCTGAAATCCTACAGCAAACAGGAAAATAGCATTAATTAAGTTCCAAAACCACCAGCTTTAACTAACTTTTATGCTGTCTCTGTGCCCAATAGCACCTCCTATCCCCATCACCAGGAGGACCACACTGTGGTGGCTGCCAGCTGATGGAGGTGGCACAGTGGCTGCCCAGGAATGACCTGATGGGGTGCCAATGTGGCTGCTGGGGAAGGCAGAGCTCACAGCAAAGACAGCTTTGTCCTCTTTCCCCAGCCTCAGCCAACTCCCAGGGGATCATAGAATCACAGAATGGCAGGGGTTGGAAGGGACCTCTAGAGATCATCTAGTCCACCCCCCCTGCCAAAGCAGGTTCACCTAGAGCAAGTTGCACAGGAAAGCATCCAGGTGAATTTTTAACATCTCCAGAGATGAAGACTCCACAACCTCTCTGGGCAGCCTGTCCCAGGGCTCTGGCACCCTCACAGTAAAGAAGTTTTTCCTCATGTTTAAGCAGAACCTCCTGTGTTCCAGCTTGTGCCCATTGCCTCTTGTCCTATCACTGGCCACCACTGAAAAGAGTCTGGCCCCATCCTCTTGACACCGGCCCTTTTGATATTTACAAACACTGATAAGGTCCCCTCTCAGTCTTCTCCTCTCCAGGCTAAAAAGACCCAGCTCTCAGTCTTTCCTCATAAGAAAGATGCTCCAGCCCCTTAATCATCTTTGTAGCCCTCCACTGGACTCTCTCCAGAAGTTCCTTGTCTCTCTTGAACTTGGGAGCCCAGAACTGGACACAATACTCCAGGTGTGACCTCACCAGGGCAGAGTAGGGAAGGAGGAGAATCTCCTTCGAGTTGCTGGTCACACTAAAGGATGTCCCCACTGGAGCCATTTTAGGGTGCACCAGAGGAGGAACTGGCTCACTGCAGCTTAATTTTTCTGAGCACGTCAGCTCCGTTGCTTTCAATGGAGCTACAAGCACAGACGACCTCCCCTTTCTTTTTTCTTAATGTGTATCTTAATGTTCAGTCCATGGGGCTAGTTATCCTGTCAGGGGCCTGGGGTAAGTGGGGGGCTGATGAGCGACGGCAGCCAGCAATAGTTCTTCACATGCCGCTTTGTAGTGTGCACCCAAGTATTACAAGCATGAGTCCAATACAAATAAATAATTAAGCACATTTCCCGGGGCAAGAAAATGAAGACTTGGAGCTGTGGTAAGAATGAATAAGTACCAGCTCTCTAAACCTGCAGTGCACGCACGCAACGTGTGACTGACAGTGGGTTTCTTGCAGCCATCACATCAAAAGACTCCAGAAAACTGCTGTGCTGGGTGTCACGGAGAGGCAAAGCTCTGGCCCCGCCAGCCTTGCTGCAGGAGGGGACCTGGCACGCTGGGCAGGGGCTGTAACACAAGCTGTGGGACCTGGGATTTTGAGCACCCTTAGGAAACTTTGCTGTGCTTCAAACGGCGCCATTGATTTTAGCGTGTCTGTCTTTGAGTGAAGGGGAGGATAAAGACCTTCCTCTCTCCCAGCCTCACAGGTGGAGGGTGGGCAGCATGTGAACATCCACTTAGGGCCTCAAGGGAGAAGTGAGCTGTCAACTGTGTCACCATGGGGCTCCTGGCTCCCTCCAGGGCTGGCCTTACTTCCATCTCCCACTTCATCCCACCCGCCCATCCTGCCCCACTCCTGGCAGGGCTCAAGGCACAGTTATTTCCTCAGAAACATTGGTACGAGCCTTAAGAAAGGAGGGAGCTTTAATCACTAAAGATCCTCCCATCGTGTAGGCTCCATGCTGGGCATGCTCCATGCTGGGACCACTGCTTGGTACATGGTGGGTGTGCTGGGAAAATGTGTCACCACAGAAGCCGTCCTTTCCCAGAGCATGCTGGGGATGCCTCCTAAATGCATTTCCAATATCTAAACCAGAGTGAGGATGGCTGGGACATGGGTGGCCAGAAGGCTCAGCACACACCTGTGTGCTTGGCTCACTGCTACAGAGGGAAGGGGCCAAAATTAGGCTCTCCAAATCTTCACTGGTTTCCCCAGCAGGTTTTTTGGTGTCAGCTGCAGTCTCACAGAGATGTCTCCATTTTGGAGAATGGTACCATTAGAGCAAGGTCTGCACCTCATGGAATGTCAATGCAGCACAAAATGCTCCCAAGGCACCACTCGGGTCTGCACATTTGCCATCAGCTCCATCATGAGACCGTTGTAAAACAGACACTGAGTGTCACTGCTTGAGTTTGCATTTTGGCCTATCCTTTTCCAATAACCTGATTTCTTTCTCTTCTTCCTTTATACTTGTTTAAAGTCAACTTTTATTTAATTTCCCTTCAGGATCTTGTGTTCTTTTCCTTTTAATTTTGTAAATAAATTTTCTCAGATTTTGGGGAAAAAAAAAGTTCAGCCTGGTGTTTCCTGCATCCCTTAGCAGATGCCACAGTGCCACCTGCACTACCACCATGGTTGTTTTGGGGAGAAACAGTAAATATTTTCTTAGTTTTTAACATTTTTGCTATTGCCTGTTGTTTTTATGAAAAAGAAAATATCAAAAAAGTAATTCTTGACAAAAAACCCCTCCAATAGTACTTAATTTTCCCTGGTACACCTATAGCTCCTCTCTGCTGGTGTGCTCCACTGGTTTAGGTTTTCCCCTCCAACTCCTGGTAAATCTCATGCAGCATGTCTCCCTACTCTAAACCCTGGCTCCATAATAGACCTTTTTTCTCTCTTGTCTTCTTCCCATATTTCCTCATTCCTCTTGTCTTATTCAGTCATCTTGACTCTGCCCCATCCCTTCTCTTCCACAGCCTGGCTCATCCTTCAACTCATTGCTTCTCCCTGGGGTTTCAGAGCCTTCCCTGGAGAAGACACAAGCACTCACCAGCACACAACCAACTGGGAGGGGACAGTGGCACAGAGCTGTTTTTTCTGGAAAGGGCAGGGACCAAGCTTGAGCCCTTCAGGCATCACTTTACTGAATGGGCTATTTAGTGCAAGACTGTGCCCCAGCTCTGCCTTAGTTATTTCTCTGTTCTTTGCCTTAATTCAGAAGCCTTCACATAGTGAAGGACATGAATTTGCTTCAAGGATTACACTTTAGTAACAGAATTGTCATTCTGATCATGACCTGGAGAAGATTTTTGTAGGTAACTACCTCCAAAAGAAGCAAATCTGTAATCATAGAATCACAGAATCATAGAATCATAGAATCTTAGAATCATAGAATCATAGAGTGGTTTGGGCTGAAAGGGACCTTAAAGATCATCTAGCTCCAACCCCCCTGCCATGAGCAGGGACACTTTCCACTAGACCAGGTTGCTCAAAGCCTCATCCAACCTGGCCTTGAACACTTCCAGGGAGGGGGCAGCCACAACTTCCTTGGGCAACCTGTTCCAGTGTCTGACCACCCTCACAGTGAAGAGTTTCTTCCTAATATCTTCCTAATCTAAACCTACCCTCTTTCAGCTTAAAGCCATTTCCCCTTGTCCTGTCATTAACTGCCCTTACGAAAAGTCCTTCCCCAGCATTTTTGTAGGCCCCCTTCACGTATTGGAAGGCTGAAGAACCCCAATTCTCTCAACCTGTCCTCATAGGAGAGGTGCTCCAGCCCTTGGATCATCCTCGTGGTCTTCTCTGGACTCGTTCCAACTGATCCATGTCTCTCTTGTGTTGGGGGCTCCAGAACTGGACGCAGTACTCCAGGTGGGGCCTCACGAGAGCAGAGCAGAGGGGGAGAATCACCTCCCTCGACCTGCTGGCCACACTTCTCCTGATGCAGCCCAGCATACGGTTGGCCTACTGCAAAATCGCTTTGCTAGAGTCAGCATTGTGTCCTCTTGCCATGACATATGGACAAAACTGTGCAGAAGCATGGCTGGGACTGCAGGTTTGCTGGACCAGAGATCTGCAGAAGAGGTTCCTTCCTTGGGATGAAGACAAGGTGAGAGCTCTCCTTATGATACAAGCAAGATTACAAACTAGAAGATATCCACAATGTGATATGCACAGAAGATCTCTGCTTTTCACTCTCTCCTTTCCTACGCAGGCTCATTCATGTCACAAACTCTGGAAGACCTGGACTGAATGACTGTGAATCCAAGCTACTCCTTCCACCATCAGCTACACAAGAGAGAGATCGGTCTTCACCAGTCAGTTCTATCCTTCAGTTTATTTAAAATTTGATCATTAAAAATTGCTATTTCTGGTGAGATATCTATCCAGAGAGGCTGCTACCTTGTTTAAATCAAGGAGTTGTTCCTGCTCATCCTCAGGACTGAGGAAACTGAGCCTGAGGAAACTCATGCAGACAGAGTCAAAGAGCAGAGACCAGACTGAAACTGGGCTCTTCAGGTTAAAAGTGAGGTTGTCAACCTTCCCCAAATGCACACACACAAACAACTTATTGTCATGGAGGGATAGGAAAGCACTTGTCTGGAGGATTTGTATTAAGTACTTCAAAACATGTGTCCTCCTGACAGTAGGACAAGTGCAAGATGAAATAGTGGGAAGCTGATGAGGTTAAGTGCAAGTAAGAAAATGTCTTCTCTAAAAATTTGTGTTATGAATTTAAAGTTATTTTTCCTGTCAGAATACCAAATGAGATTATATCAACCAGTAAGATGGGATCTCACAGATTTGATAGCTGGTTTATGCACTAATAAGTAGTCTCAATCTACAGGCAGCACAAGAGACACTTCCTTAAAAGTTGATATCACTTTCTGGAACTATTGTATTCAAGCTCTGAGAAAATATTAAGGAATGAGTAGATAGAAAATAGCTCTACGTAAATATTAGTGCTGGATAGTGGTACTGAGATTTAACATATGTCCACCAACATCAATCACAGTCTAGGCTCCAGGTAAGACGATGCAGAAGACACTGTGGTGCTTCCATTGTCAGACACCTCTGTCTGACACCATTCCATCTCTGGGAACCACAACTTTTCTTTGTGGAAAGATCCATGTCTCTTGAAGCTGGAAATACCTCTGGGGCCAAGCTGCTTCTGATCGGAATCATCTTGAGTTCGCTACAGAAAAAGAAGAGCTTGCTGTTGAGGAGGAGGTTGTGACACCAGGTCTCAGAGGCACAAAAATCAGAACTAAAGTTGAGAACCCTCATCTTTATTAATTTCTGTAAGGTCTCAAGAAAGGACTGCCATCCAGAAGGGTGGTGTCTATCAGGAAGCTTGGAGCCCTCCTATCCTGGAGCAGAACTGGAGAGACTTTATGTTTTCCTTCATAAAAGTAAGATTTTTTCAGATCTTTCCTCTCTGTAGGAGAAAGAAGCAGGAAAACATGCTAAAAAAGATAAAACTTAATCTGTATATTCTAGATATAACTCATTCATCCTCCAAGATATAACCCTGAACAAAAGCTGCTAGAGATGGGACCTGATGCTGAGACGACTGTTGCTAGACCTGGGCACTTACAGACAAAGATAAAGGTGTTCATGTTGATATGGACAATGTCCATGAAGTGTCAGTTAAAAATTCTGCTGATTTGGTCTTAACTTGAACAAGAAAAGCTCCAAAAATTACATTAGTTGCCTTGAACTGGTAATAAAATTTCATACAGAGAACTCAGCTCTTCATATATTTCTATACAACTTAGCTTCTCTATAAATCCTCCATTCTCAAAAACTCTAAGGTAATTCCTATATTCGGTCTGAAGCACCTTTTAGAATTGCCTTCAGTGGCAGAGAACCATAAAAGAGTGTCAAAACAGAGGAGTTTTTAGATTATTTCAGGTGTGTTTTAAATAAAATCTGTATGTCTCACTGAGGTTGATTCATTTCTTATATTAAGATTTATGGAAGTAAAATGTAAAGCATGACAAATAGTAAGGCTTTTGTAGAAGAAACTGTTGTAGTCAGAATTTTTATTTGAACAGTAAGTCAATGTCTTCTTTTGTAACCACATCAAGATGTTGAGTTCACTTCACCTTCAGGAGCACCAAGAATAAGTTCTCTGAAATTTTCATAGTATAAATAAATCTCAGCAAGAAGAGAATTGGTCACTTACAGCATTTAGGAGAGCGATATGAGTGTCCCAACGTATGCCACCTTTCACTGAAGTCTCCATGGAACTGGAAGAGAGTATAAGCTGCCTGAAAGATGTTTGGGATACCTTCTGGAGATGACCCCATAAACGTTATCCAAACAGGACCTTCCACACAAACTTATGGCTTATAAAGAGTCTAAAAAGCCTGAAAGCATGGCTGTAAATGGAAACTCATTGGGATGATTTTACGAGCATCTCAAAATACCTCTGTTGGCTCCAGATCACATTGCTGTATTCAATGCTTTAGCTACACACAGGTTATAACCCACGTGCCACCAAACTTTAGGTAGATGCTTTCCTCCTTATTCATCTATCAGGACAGGTCTGCCACAATATCATACAATCTCTTCTCACCTACAGCTTTTGACAACTGGAAGTGTCTGGAAAAAAATTCCCCCTGTGTGTTTCATGTACTTAGAAGTCATCCTTCCTAAGTTCTTGCAAAATCAGGACAAGATCTTCTCTATAGGGCCAGTAACAATATTGTCCATGCAGACACCAACTTATTGCTGAAAGCCCTGCTAAGGCAGTGTAACTTACCTGCCTTCCTCAATACAGCCATGAAAAATCAGCTTCCTATCAAACTAAATTAATATTTTATTAAAAACAGTTGTCATACAAAACTAAATCCCATAGCTGTGAAGTATAAAAGAGACTTTCAAGCTGACTTTCCTGGAACTGTGGCAGCTTAAGTCTCGTTGCCTTTGCTGAAGCTCATCAGGAAATCATTTGAAGGGCTCAAAGGTTAAGAATCGGTGTTTTCATCTGGACACAAAGATGAAAGATCATATGGCTGATCTCAGCTATTGTGTTTTGTCTTTTTATCATCATCTTGAAGAATCAAGGAGCTGTTCATTCAGTTCCATGAGGGCAGGGCTTTCTTGGACACATCTAGAGTTGTTTACAGGCTTTTCAGGAGAGATAGAAGACCTTCTCTGAAGAGAAACAGCCAGAGCTGGTGATACTCTTTGTTATTTCTATCACAGAAATATTTCAGGAAGCCCCTGAAATTAGACAGCCCATTATGTTAAGTTTTGTACCAATAGGTAATACAAAACATGAGCTCCGTCTTCATTATTTGAAGAAAGGCAACAGGTGGATAAAATAAGCAGATTTGACTGACGGATGGAGGAGGAGAAAAAGGAAAAGAGATGAAAACCAAAAGGAAAGTCCACAGTGACTAGAGAAAATACAGACTCTAAATATAAAACAGAGCAACAGACTAAGCCCTGCACACCCATGAGAGAAGATAAACCAAGAATCTCTCAAATACAAAATTCTGGAGTAAATCCTGAGTTGCCACCTGGGAACTTTGGGTCAAACAATGGCCAGAACCGAGGTGTTCCACAGGAGCATTACACTTGATGGAGGAGCTGCAGAGAAACATGGAAGATGCACAAGAGCAGGTAGCAATGGCCATGGTCATCCCATCAGTGCTGTGACTGCCAGGTCTGCATCTCTGCCTGGAGCAGAAACACACTTGAAGTCAAGCCACAAAACTTGTGCTTGTTCCTAGAGGCTGAGTAACATCTCTCACCACAGAGACTTTGCAAAATCAGTGAGAGGTGAGTGACTGCTGGTCCCTACAGCATCTCTTTCCTGATGTCCCAGCCCCTGTCTCCCACTAAGGAGAGAGCAGCTCTCTCTCATTCCTTGTGTGACACTCTAAGGCTCTTCCCCAGTACTTTTAAAACCCTCCAGTAGCTCTGGGCAGAAAGAAACAGATTGATAAAATTCCCCTTTAGGAGAAGCAATGTTAACCTAAAAAGATTCCTCCATGGAGAGAAGAGGTAACTTTCTCATTCCTTACAGGCTCTGGGTGGGAAAGGGCTGCAGGCAGACAGGTCTTCATGCCTGTCCCATTTTTGAACCTGGAAAACAGCAAGCAGGTGGGTTTCCTGAGATCTTAAGGACTGACTGCAGGAGAAGCAAAAATATAGGGAAAATAGGAGAGTCACTAATTTTGGAGAGATAAAGCCATTTGAAACCAGGATGTACCCTGTGCCCTGTGCTATGCTGTCATACAAGAAAGCCTTGTAACCACAAACCCCCCTGAGTTTGTATCTTTCCCAACCATTCCCACTGCTCCTGAGTGCCCCCAGGACAAGGGTGGTTCAGCCCAGAAGAACCTCGGCTGTCATCCTTCAATGTCCTGCCCTGAAACATCCTGGCTGTGCTGGGCACCACCTGGTTATTTCTCAGCCTAGTTTCAAGTAGCAACTAGAGCCCTGCCATTCTTTATACAAAAAAGGCCATAAGAGAAGAGAGGCTGCTGGTCACCCTGGAAAGCAGGCATGAGTGGGGAAACTGGTGGGAATGCAGGCCAGCAATCCAGGTAAACTGTGAGCACCCACTGTGCTGCAGTCCTCCTCTCACCTGAACAGTGTAATTGAGGGCTTTAAAAGGAGAAAGAAATTCTTGATTTTGGTGCAGCATGCCACAGGTAACCATTCAATGTGAAGTTTCATTATAGCCCGTACCATGGAAATATAAAGATCATTATAATAACTGAGAATAAAAGCAATGTATGTCGGCAACTCAGTACCTATGTCGGGTTAAGTAATGTGATGCAGCAAATCAAGAGCTGGACAAGGAAAGAGGATGTGTGATTTCTAGTCCCATTTCTGACAAATTTTGTCTCTACTCCTTGTTATTTTAAATTGTGGGTAGAGATACTTATTTACCTTGGTAAAGTGCTTTGGTATGTTCAGGTTGCTCTGATGAAAAGCATAGTCAAAGGCTGTGTGAAAGATGACTCAGGCTCAGAAAACACCAAAGATCTTGAAATTCCTTTTATGATCTTAGCTGGTCATGCAAAGTGAAGCCTTTGAAAGTCAAAGCAAAATTACCCTGAGAAAACCAACCTTGCACATTACCACTGCCTGGGATTCAGGCATGACTGCTGTCCTTCCAGGCTGCACCATCCCCAGGTGACCACGAGTCCCTCTGCTCCTGTGTGGGTGTAAGGCATGGCTGGGAGGGCTCTGGGAGATACAGTGGTTTACGTCAAAACCTATTCCAGATTGGTGAGTGTTAAAGCCCAGGCTGAGTGTTAGGGTTTAATTATGCATGGGAAGCTTCTTTAGGAAAGGCTGTGTCACAGGCTGGGGGCTGAGTGCTCCGACACAGCCTGCACTGGAATTAAGCCCATGGGACTGGAAGGAAGGAAGACACCAGACCTGGACAGCTCAGTTATATTCTGAAATCCAGTAGTAATGGGGGAATTAGGAGGGAAAAACACATGGAGTATATTGAGAACCAAAGCCTCATAGGAGGCACAGCTCCAGCTCCCCTCTACCTTGATCCGTGTAGGCACATAGAACCTGGGAGCTCATACAGGGTGCTCAGGTCTTATCTTTGCATCCATAAATCATAAATTTCACAGATTAGGAATGAGGCTGGTTCTTCTTCTTCCAGAAGAGCCAGGAGCATCTTGTTTGGTGTAATGGGGTATGTTTTGCAGTTCACTTTGTGTGCCACAGCGGGCAGAGAAGCTTGCAGTGGGCTGGGGACACAACCAGACTGTCCTGCTGCTGCCCAACACAGCTGGGCATGGCAGAACACCTCTAACTCAACTACACACAGTGGAGAAATATTCCTTAGTCACCAGAATATAGCTTAAACAGTGAAAGAAGTTGAGACAAGTCTCCATCTCCCTTGGTATCAGCAAACAGGCATTTAATCACTCTTTTGTGTCCCCAGATAATACTTGCTAATAATTTACCATCCCTTTGAAGGCCTGAAAAGATGGCTGCATGGGTAAGACCTGGCCACAGCAAGGCCAAAGGTGGGCAGGTTTTTTAATCTCTGCCCATTCTCAACCTGTGAAAATGATGGAGCAAGACTCCTGTGTCATCTGGTGCGTGGTGACAGGAGTAAGAGCTCTGGGTGGATCAACCCTGCTGCTCATACAAGGTCAAGCACATGGGACCCCGATCCCGACCAGGGCTGAGAACCACCGCTCTAACACAGTACATATGGACAATGATAACAATGACATTCAAAGACAAAGCAGATCAGCTCAAGATATCCTGGTCACTGCGTGACACACTTTGCACAGTCCTTAACCTTCATTTTCCCACTCTTTACCACACACTGAAAATTGCATCCTGACCCTTGGTCCTGCTCAACAGCAAATGGCTGGCACTGGGGCCTTTTTTTCAGAGCATTTGGCCCTTAGCACAGGTCTGAGCAGCAGCAACCCAGAGCTGCTCCTGTGCTTCTGTGACGCTGACACTGGCTGGAGCTCAGCCCCGATCACAGGAATTAGCAGAAACAACTAACACACGCACAGATAAATACAGCCCTGCCGAGCACCAAGGCTTTCTGAACTCTCACCTTTTGCTCATGTCACATTTATTAGTATGACAGGGAAGACTTCTTTCTTTTTTTTTTTTACCATTTGGAAAACATTGCCATATCACAATCTTTCCTTTCTTCCTCCATTACTGTCTGTGTCACCTCAAGGGTTGTTATAATTCCTTATTGGCTGCTTTTCCAGAATTTGCTTTAAGAAAACTTCAGCTAGTTTTGAATGCGGCTGCAAGGTTAACTAGAAATAGAAAATGTCATGAATATGCTGGATACATATCCCTTCTGCTTCTCTGCCACTAAGCCAGCTTTTCATAAAGTTTGAAACTGATATTAATATTTAACTTTTAACTCACAAGATCTTTCATGGTCTCAGCTCTCCTTAATTAGCTGACATTTAGCTCCCTCTATTCCACAGCACACACCTAGGAGTCCTTGGGTACCAGTTTATTAACATTCCCCAAAGTAGATTGGAGCAGGCGGTTACCAGAACCTTTATCAATTGCTCCCGAAGGCGATGGAATTTATTGCTGAATGCCATTAAACCAGCCGGGTCTGTAAATATGGTTAAAGGCACGAAGACACCCTTGTTTTCCAAAGCTTCTCGCTCAGTTTAAATGAGCTTTGTGAATTGGTCTCTCTCTTTCTCTTACTCTTCCGCCAGCAGCCTTGTTGAGGCACTCCTAAAGAAAGACTCTGTATTAACCTATATTGCATTAAGCACAGTTCTGCTGTTAATCAACGTTCGTGCAGTGATATACGCTGCTACAGCGCTGCTCCGCCATAGACACCGCTGCGTGGAAGTCACTGAGCGTAGCAACTCCACCTTGCATTTATTTGCTAACCATTCACCCTCTTCCCTTAATAAAAGCTTTTCACCTTTTCAGATAGCCTCAGAAATCCCCTGCTCAGACAATATAAGGTGTAGGTGCTGGTTTTACATGTACACTGTGCCCACAGGAACATATAGAGAACGTTTCTCCCCTCGCACCCTTCCCTACCCCTGTTGCCACCCCCACCCCTCCGGTGGCAGAGATGCTCCTGCCCAGTGAGTGATTCTAAGAGACTTGTTCTCAGAGTAGCCATATCCATCCCAGCACTAAAAGTAAGGACAATTTTCAGAGACTGACATAATTTAAGATCATTCACAACTCCATAACCGCAATGCTAATTACCTACTTAAGCCTCCAGAACAAAGTATGCTGCACTTGGATGTGTACACCGTAATTACGAGGCATTCCTCACTGCTCCTGCTGTAAGACCCATTAATAGTATTTCATTTAATTCATATCTGGCCCTCCTCACTTCTGGTCAACTTAATATGCGTTAGGAACACAATACAAGTTAATATTTTGCTCATAAAATTCTACGATGCTTGTTCTTTATGTCAATGAAAGAGTGACAAGCAATATGCATTTTCTAAAAACTGTATTTTGATGAAGCTATCATAGTATGAGCTAATGTCAGACTATAAACACAAATATGAATAAAAAATATGACTAGTTAGCAAGCAACCTTGTTTTAAGGCTTATTTTAGTAAAAAAGCCTGTTATCTTGCCCATTCAGGATGTTGCTTCATCCATTTTTGGTTCCTCAGTGAAATGAATTTAATGACTTCAATGCATTCAGGACCAGGAAAATGCTCTGTCTGATATATTTGCCATGGAAAATGAAATAAACAATTTCAATCAAAATGTATTAACAGTCCTCACAAACTGGAGACCTGCAGTTTCCCCAGGTCAAACCTAACAGCTCTATCCCAAGTCAACAGACTAAAGCTACTTGCTCTGGGCAAAGATCTGGTCCTCCTTTCTTAGAAATGACCTTTACATTTCTGTTGCATTGATAAAAGGCTTTGGAGACACCTCTGACTTCATCAGAGTAGAGTGAGATAAGTAAGGGACAAAAGACAGGGTCTGAAGTCAGGACATATTTCTCCAATTTTCCATATAGGTTTTGAGATGCTCGTCTCTTGGAGGGGACTGAGGACACCAGCTGAGGGCAGATATATAAGTATCTGGATAGATGAGATCCCAAGTAGTTCATGTAGTGTCATATATCATATCATATCATACCATATCATTTTACCTAATCTGCTAATTCACAGCAGATAAATTGCATGAATCCTTTTTTAGACAGAGCACTTCTTACTGAACCCAAGGGGAGTTTGGCTTCACAAATGGCCTCATAAAACTTAAGTTTACTCCTCAGTATCTGCTTCAATGAAGCAATAGTGAAACAATTTGAGTATTTACCCCAAATATAAATACCCCAGGCTGGTGACAGTATATATCAGATGTGGCCACTACAGCATTTTTCCAGTTGCACCCAAGTTACACCAGGGTAAGACTGGGATGATACAGAGATGAATCTGTCCCGTATCTTATCACTGATGCAAAAAGGAAGAGATACAAAAATCCTCTGGTAGTTTTCCACTGTGAAATTCAAAGACAGAATGTAAATGTGCAAATTATAGGTTAAAGAAAGACTTTCCTTCTGAGGGCCATATGTCAATACTATCATCTAGTAGTGTTTTCTCAGCATAAAGCACACTAACCTCAGTGGCTGAATGCATGCATCGAGCACGGCACTAGAGAACTTGATGCTCAGTAAAACAACCCAGCCAGGTAGTGAGGAGTTCTTTTATATCATGATTGTGATCAATTTTGAGGGCATATGAAATAAAGTACAAGACAGCACTAAAATTTTAAAAAGACAGAGAATAAAACTCTCACATACCTGCCTGAAATAATTTATTAGTTACTGTTACACAAAACATGTAAGTTCCCTCTAATTATTAAAAAAAAAAAGTAGAAAAAAAGCCAAAAAAATTACTCTGCATTGCCATCTTGGTTTGTTTATTTTGATCTTTTGATAATGGTTGTCCGCTTGCACTATGCTGTTCTCCTGAATAATCAATTTTCTTTGTTGCTTTTATGGTTTTTTAATGTTGAAAGATAAAAAGAGGATGCTGGAGAGAGGGAAAATATTTTTAAATTCAGGGGGAAAGAAGATATGACAAAAATAAGGTGAAAATTAGCTTGACTTTGAAATAGCTGCACAGGTTCCCAGCAACTATGTTCCTTTTATGTGACCTGGTAATAGATGTTTTTTAAACACACTTTGGGCCAAATCCGTCTTTTCTGTCCACCCAAAAATCAAGAGTTTCCACAGAATGGAAATAGGATGGGAATCCATACCTTTCCCATTAGTTTGATATGTATATGTGTTAGTTTTATATGTAATGTATAAGAAATATTTTCCTGCTCTCGGACTTCAAGCGAAGCCAGCTGGCTGTAGGCTTTGCATGTGAACTGAGCTCAGTATCCGTACTGAAGACCCCATTTCAGTGTAAATTGGCTTTTTGGAAGCAGAATGAAGTAGAAAGAGAGTTCAAATATTTGAAAGTTTATTTAAAAATCAGTCTTTACGTACACATGAAAGAAGGTGTTGAGTTGGATGAAGTGTGAAGAAAGTCTTCCTTAAATTCTGAAGGTATTTCCATTTTATAAGGTACAGTTGTTCCACAATATTCAAATTATAACTTTGACCAACTATTCTGCAAAACTGGTCTGTCAGCAGAATATGGCAGAAAATATTCCACCCCAAGCAAAAACTTAAGAGTTTTTTAAAAAACATTAAACCAGACAACAAATCCTTCTGTAACAGATTTAGGGGACCAGATGTTGAACTGTTGTAAATCAGCATTGCTCCAATGGCTTCTGTGAAGCTCCAACAATTTACACCCACTGAGGAATGGACTGTGCTATTGTTGAAACATTCAACTTTACAAATACTGTAAAAATCTATAAACTTTTGCCTTACATGACACATATTAACAGATTTTTAATTAGTGTGGGTTTTTTTTTCCACAATACAATTCATCATTGTACATTCTTCAGTGGTTACTCAATCTGCAGTAAAGGTGACATATATAATTTTAGATTTTTTTTTCGTTATAAGGGTTATTTTTTCTCTAAATATTTTACTGCTTTAAATGAACTATCTTTGTTACCTTAAAAACATGGTTAAGAAGTTAAAAGTCTTTTTAAGCAGTGCTTTCATAGAGTATTAGAGTCTGAAGCAGATATTCTCTCACTTTATGTTCTGGGGACACAGATCCCCAGCTCTGCTTGAGATTAATGACCAAATATTTTATACTGATTAATAAATACTTTGGACCAAAAAAACCCCGAATGATAAAAGGTATAACTCTTGTCAAGAATATTCTGATGGTATTTTCTGGTCATTTCTTCTGCAAGAAATCTTTAATTTTAAAAAGTTATTACACTAGTTGTGCTCAGGTTGAGTGAATATTTATATCGGGATCAGTAAGACTTTGATATGGAAATTTTAAATGAATGACTTGTTTTAAGGTAACTATACACATTCCACTAAGTTATTTCACTTTTAAAAGGAGAAATATTTGGAAAGTTTCCTGTGGCCATCTCAACAGCAGCAATAAAAACTCTACAGCTCTTAGCTATAAACAATTTTCTAATGTAGAAATGCAGATGAATTGATAATCTGTTAAAACAAACACATGAACATGAAAAAACAACAGAGATGAATACTTTGGGGTAAATAAAAACCTGAACACAGAAATAAGGTCAAATAGTCAATTCCCCGTTAAGCTCCACATTCTTACCAAAAACTCTGCATGTTTCATTTCAAAACACCAGAAACAGAAAACTAGTTAAAATGAGAAAGAAAAAAAAAAAGACTAAGGAAAATGGACACCTTTAAAGATTAAAAGTAGAAAATATAGAAGATGTTAAAATGACAATAATTCATTACACAAAGAAAAAAAAAAAAAGGTGTTTTCCTCTTACTTTACTCTGAAATGAGGAGCTGATCTCCTCTATAAGCCTGTGTGACCATCAGCCTCTGCACAGGCCCTTAAGAAACGCTCCCTGTGATTTACTGATGTCCTGAACAGTAACACTTTGCTAAAAGTACCTGTTTCTTTAATTTAAAAAAAATACATTTTTCGAACTAGAAAGAGACAGGTTTTCTTCCTGAAGTACTTCCACCAAAGTGTTCGGGTGAAAATTAAAGCACAAACTACTTTTGCACAATAAATCGGAAAGGAGGAACAGCATGAGGCATAATCGTGACACATTGAGAGTGAGTTGGGATTTTTTTAGATATACTCTCTGAAACAGAGCAAGGAGGATTTTTAAGAAACAGAGTAAAGTAAACATCCCCAAACATGTTACATAATTCAGGGTCCGACTCTTCCCTTGCGGGGCATGGACACGACCGGGGCATCCCCACGCGAGGAGGCATTTTCACAAAGCCCTGAAAACTCTTGCTCATTTTAATTGAAAAATTATCCACTACACTGGGGTCTCTAATGATTTTCACATCACAGAAACACAGATTATGGAAAAGTAGTTGCTAGAAACCCAAGTCAGGAAGCACCCAAGCTCTGGTGGTGAACCTGCTGCTGTTGCCCAGGTGGTTTCACATCTGGCTTTGGGCACCTGCTGGTGCTCCCGTGGATGGGGTTGGCCATGGACTGGCCTTGGAGAACAGACCCCAGCATATTTCACCCTAAGAAAAACTTAACTACACCAGTAAACATAGAAATCATCCCGTCTCTCTCTCCAGAGGGGCTCATATTAGTGTTTAAACTCACTTTCTCTGTCTTCCCAGTATAATCGTATTGACGCAGCTAAAATCTGAGATTTTTTAAATCAAACTTGGTATTTTAAAACAAGGAGTGTCACAGCCCAGTTCTTTAATAAACCCCACAGATATGGATCATTCAATCCCTTGTAGCGTTCAGGGCAATCTGTGTTCACAGATCCTATTGCAGGGCAGGGGACTCAAAGGCTAATCTCTCTCTGTAATGTTCTTTTTCCTAGTTGCATGGGGAGAAAAATGTGAGAAAATATGTAATTCCAGGGTACTGAGCAGCATTAAACCACAGCTTTGTACCCCATATATTGCCTTTATTAACCATAATCTTGCAGAGGGTATTAAGGTAAATGGTAAATGGTTTAATATTCTGCACATACCCATAACAGACATTTTAGTTGCTTTTAATTGATGTAGCTGCTAGCTTTGTTAAACTCTCCAGGAGAGTAGTTCTCACTGGGAATGAGCCTCCTAGAAAGTATCAGTTTGCAAAAACACAATAGTTTGAGCGATAATTGTACCGAAGGAGACTTCTGGATTTCTTTGCAGTTGAATAAGAGTGTTTTGTTTCACTTTTGTATAACTCAGCATCGGGGGCCTAAATTATAGTCAAACTTTCCAAACAGCTAAATAAAGAAATACAGGAGTTAAGACACTTTAAAGATAAAACAGCAACTGGAAGATTTTAACCAAACAGAACATTTTTATAGCTGTGAGCACATTAAAAAAAAAAAAAAAAATAGGAGAAGTGCTGGTGTTACTTAAACAGTAGCTTTCAGCACTCATAAAAGATGTGGTATTAAATTATTTTCCACTTATAAATCAATTGCCCCTGCTCTGTACATTAGCACAAGCTTTAGCTGGTTTCTGGCTTCTTACGGGTCTTTGCACAACTCCGTCTAACCCTGGATGAAATGCTGCTGGCATGGCACTGAACCCCAACTATCACAACTAAAAATATATATAAACTCAGAAAGAGCACGCAGAAAATAATTGCAATCATCAAAGACAATTAAAGGGCTCTGCAATTAAAAAACCCTCTATTATTCCATTGGTCTGACTGGCAACTGCATCTCCTATTTGAGGAGGATAAAACAAAAAAGAGTAATCTCCTTGAAAATTAACTTTTAGGTTTTTTAAAGCTTGTAAAAATAGTAGAGGATCTGAAGGTGTGCCTCGGCAGGTTTTGCCTGCCTGTCTAGCACCGAGACTTTTTGCGTGATCAAAGAATACATGACAGCGAATGGATCTATGCTTGTAAATATCAAACGGTTTGATCATGCTAAAAGACTTTATTGAAGTTCCCCACTTTTTAATCAAACAAGAGACATCTACCTCCAGCACCCATAGAAAAGGGAGTAGTATGATATGAGAATGAAAAAAAAGTACTAAAGGTGACTTACGGGTAAGGGGTTTTCTTCCTATAATATGGGACTTCCATTAATGTCATGTTTGTAGGCTGAGAGGAAACCGCAACCCTCATTATTTTACCATAGCACAATATAAAAAGGGTTTGATTACACCAATATTAATAAGCCCGCAATGGGCCACAAGAAATAAGCCATGTTCACATATGCAGCCTTTTAAAACAGAATTAAAAGCATAATAATGAAATTAATACACCACTGACTCTCTTTTTTTTTTTTTTTCCTTCTGCTTTATGGCGAAATCCACAGCATCAAAATCTGCCACTGGCCCTTGGAGAGGTTTTCTATACTACTTCTGTCGCTTACTATGATAATTTGTGCCCCTTCTAAAAAAAAAAGTTTAAAATGCCATTCTGAATGAACACACGGAGCTCTGAATAAAAAAGAGCCAATAATTTACAGTAAGATGATAAGAGTGTAATATTGCTTTAATATAATGTATTAATGAAAATTGCCGTTGTAAGATAGATAAGACTTAATAATAGAACTCTCATTGTGTTCTGTGAGTTGGAGGCTTTGGTAAGTTATATGTTAGAGCTGCGTGGCTGGTGTGAATCCTGACACAATTTCGAAGACTTGCCGTTTCCAATGCCACCAGAGCTTGAATTTATTTTCCCTTGAAAAACCCAGGCAAGCACTTTTCTGCTCTTTCAGGTATTACTGTGCTCCTCTGCCAGCTCCTGCCTGCCACAGAGTTCATGGAAACAGGTTTTTATTATTTTTAATACAATTTAATACATTTATTGTCATCCTACTTTATCTGTAGAGTGAATTAGCTCAAAAAATGTCTCTGTGGCTTTTTAAAGTCTTTTTTCTTTAACATAATGACAATTTTTAAATGGGCAATGGGGCCATACAGGGAATGGCAGATTAATTTCTTGTCCTTATTTTTATGCCAGGGTAGCTCAGCCATCACCACTTTTGCAAGCATCTTCAATTTGCAATGATGAGGGTTTATACTTCTGTTTATGAAATGGCAGCTTGTTTATCTGTGCTAATTGCCAGGAAGAAAACTAAACTTCTTTCCCCTCTGTGGACAGCTATTTATAGTTAGGAAGAGCAGCCCTGCACATATGCAGGGGGGTATTTGTGTGAGGGAGGCTACTGTGCGGTTACAGCAATCTCTTCTGCCAGAAGAGGAGAAATTATTTTGTTGATGTAAGAAGGCTGGATGAGCACACAGTGTGGGTTTTAGACACAAAATATGATTTCAAAGAGAAAAAAAAAAAACCTTCTGAGCAGACTCATGAAAGAAAAAAAAAAAAAAAACCCAAAGAGATTTTGAACAGCCTGGGCTTTGATATCAATATTTAGTGTCGACCTTTGGCAAATCTTTTGTAGTAAGCATACAGATGCATAAAACTGCAATTTGTTCTCCAAAAGGGTTAGAGGCTGCTATAAGGGGAGCCAAGGAGGAGAGGAGATTTATCTCAATCTCCTTTTCTCTGATAAAACCTCTCTGGAAGATGATGATTTTTCTACATTATCCCACAGACTCTTCTGGGTTTTGTTTCTGAAATGCCCAGAAAGTTTTTCTGTACAAGTTCCTGTATCAGAAATCTGGCCGTCCATTTTGGAGGAAGTATGTTGTTTTCAAAATAATTTGTTACTCAGTGTGTTTGCTCTTCTGGCATGGCAGAGAGTAGCTCCATTATAGCAGATGGGACAAATAAGAAATATTTGTAAAAGAACTTGTTCTGGGAAGTCTAATTTTTGGAAATTATTTGTCCTCACAGATTACAGAGACAACATCGTGTTGTTACAGATGGAGTTCTCCAGTGCTCTTGACTATGTTTTTTCAATAAATATTAAAAATACACTGATGCTTTACAGTATACAAACTCATTCTGTGAACTTCTAGTGAGTCAGCTTTTGCCAACTTCTAGTACTTTTTATGGGCTCTGCTTCTTATACACCAAATAATGCTTAGAGCCTTTAAATCTCAAAACCACACAGCAATATTTACAAGCGTTGATTCTGAGATCAATATTTTCATGCATATTCTGTCACTAAAGGCAGCACGTTGAGGAAGGATAATCCAACTTCATTTGTAATCTCATAGTACTTAGTGCTTTAAGTGATGCATTTTTTAGATTCAGAAATTAATATAAAAGTTAAAAAAACCCTAACACTGAAAACAAGGGTGATAAATAAAGGAATGGAGGAAGATTTTTAAATAAGCTACAATTAATTTTTGGAAGCAATTTCTTACTTTGTCAGGATTGCAAAGAGGCCTTGCTTATTTGAAATTATATATTTTACAGAGAAAGAAAACATTTATAAAATACATCCTCTCTAGTAGGTGGTGGGCTGGCGAGCCCTTCTAAGGACAGCTCTTGTCTGATGGCAACGAAGAGTTCATCTAAAAATGAACGGCACGTTTCTAAACCTGCGCTCTCATGGATCACAGTTCAGCTTAGTGGCTGCAATTAGCAATTAAACAGGAGAAACAAATGCCTGTATTTTTGTTGCAAGAGGGTTAGTTTCATTTCTGACTTGGAAATGACAGCACAAACACAGAAGGAGCAAAAAATCATGTAACACCAGGAGGAAAACACGCCGTGTTAGCTGGGACGCTCAAATTATGCTGCATTAATATGCACAAAAGAATTAAAAGAATTAAAAGCCTTTAAAAAAAAAGGGGATATTTTTTAAAAAAGTAATGTAGTGTCATTGCTTATTCAACAACAGCCCACTTCTCCTCCAAAGCAGTACGCTGAGCTTGAAAAAAAACCACAACCCAACCCCACACCGCTGTAGAGAGAGCACATGTTACATCAGACACAGTACCTGATTTTTCACTGCACAGCTTGTCAGCTAGATAGTCTGCCTCTTGGGCGATAAGTGAGAATATTTCATCTTCATACTCTTCTACCATACTTGCCCACTGTAAGGATGAAAAAAAGGAGGATACTCGTACTGTGGGTTTGTTTTTTTTAAAGAGAGAAATAAGCAGGGCGGTTGCGATGCTGTGGCGAGGAGCCCCCGGCTCGCTCCGCTCTCCCTGCCCTGCGCAGCGTGGGGATGAATGGGGGCTGCCCGAGAATTAATGCTACCAAATATTACTTAAACTTTATGCCCAGCCTCACTGTTGTTTCAAAACCACATTCACGGGTTGGGGGGTGGGAGGGTGGGGGGGAAACCCTTCCAAAAGTCATTTCACCTTTTTAGGGACCCCCACCCCCCACTCCGCCCCCCACCCCTCGGCTCTTTCACCATGGACTCAGGGAGGAGGCACTTGAAATTTAAATAAAACAAGCCCATTTTGTATTCTGATATTAGTGGTCAGGATGTGCAATAAATACAGCTCCCTGAGCAGGCAGACCCAGCTCTGATTTCACTACAGAGAGAGCAGTCGACAGCAAGGAGCTGCCAAGCCCCCGCCCCTGGATTTAGGGGGCTGCTGCTAATTCCCCTCGGTGCCACAAACTGGGTCTCTGACCCCCTGGGAAGGGTGGAGGAGCACATCTCTGAGGGGGTAGACCATCCAGCCTGGTGTATGGCACCTTGTAGGAAACCTGGGGATATATTAAGAGGGAATTCCCATCCCCAAAATTCAGATTTCAACCCATAAACAAGGGGAAGCCCTTTAATATGGGTGGAGAAAAAAACTGTACTGAAATAAAATCTGCTTGCTGGAAGTCGTGCTCAGTACACACACACACACCCCCAAAAAAGGCCTTTTGCTATGCTTTGCTCAAAATATCAAACCAATATCTGCCAGGACATGCAATAACCCCGAGCTGCCGGTGGCCGAGGCCCTTTGAGCCTGCACGCTGGCTCCTTGCCTGCGTCTTTCAAGTCCCCAACTGCTCAAAAGGCCACAGACAGCACAACCCCATGGCTTTTTTTTTGCCTCTCTGTTTTTGTTTTTTGGGGTTTTTTTGCGTGCTTTCCAAGAGAACTTTAAAAAAAAAAAAGACCCTGAAAGCACTAAAAAATAATAGTATATATACATATATATTTGAAGAAGGCACTGGCATGAAGCCAAGCTCAGTGTTTTTAGCAGAATTAGCTGAGAAAAATCCAGCCCTACGCCACGAGGCCTAAGAAAAGAAAAAAGATGACAACCCTCCCCTCCTCCCCTAATTTGTCCATAAATATTTGAAACTACTTTAGTAGCAATCTGGATTTTTAGCCACTAGCACAGTTCCCTTATTTCCTGCACATAAATCAACAGAGACTTTTTTTTCTGGGAAATGTTGATTTATATTTAATCACTTAGAAAAAAATTCCCCAAGTAAAATGTAGTTTTGAACTGTTGTAGTTTAGGAAATTTGTAACATATAAAGTATTTGGTATAACCCATGGGTTACTTCTGTAACTGATGTGCCTTTTGTAAATGCTTTATTCATATTTATGAAGCCCTAAATAGATCCAAATAAGTTTTTAAATAATGTTATAAAGCACTTGACAAAATGCAGTGTTATCTCCAAATACTCAGCCGGTTTCTGCGAGGAGTCAGTATCGAGTATGTTAAAATGTGGCAAGAATCTTAAAACCAGGCACAATCTGCATGAATTTCCTAGTGACGAGGAGTGGGCACACTGACACAGCTTTCACTGGAAAATAAAAGGTTACTCATCCGTTATGTTGGCTTACTGCAAATTTCAAAGATTTGTACGTATCAGATTAAACTTTGATTATTTTTTTTTAGTCTGCATAGATTTTTCTCTTCTCACCTCGGAGCAAAACTCTCCCATCTCCTTTTCTGTCCCAACAACTCTGTTGAGTTTCTCTCTGACTTTGCTAAAGGAACCTCATGGAAGCAAAAACTGATTTTTTTTTTTTTGCTTATTATATCACCAAAAATCCCCACTTCATACAGATAATGCCTAGTTAGGTCACAGAAAGAGAAAAAAGAGCATCCCTCTCGCTATGGAGAGCTGCTGACACATTACATTACACACGTAATTAAAAACGTCAGCTCGAGCGAAGGTGGAGAACCTGCGCAGACCCTTCCGCTCACACCCCACGCACCCCTCGCGCCCCTCGCCCTCCTGCAGAAACCAGCCGCCCGGTGTGAAACCTCCCGGCAGCCCGAAGAGACCGCGGCGAAGGGAGACGGCGGATGTTTCGGGCCATGAAAGCCCTTGGCGCTCCAGCCACTTGTTTCTCTAGTTGAAGCAGAGTTTGCAAAAGTCCTGGGTTTTCAGTTGTTGCTCTCTCTTTTAGCCGCTGCTCGCCAGCTCAGATGCAGCTGTTTAATACCTCCCAGGGGTTTTGTGCGGAAAATAATAGCTTACGAAACCTAGCTTCTCCCAGGTTCTACTATTTCAGCTTTATTTCCGAACAGCTGGTCCGTGTCTTTGTCCATCCCCTTCCCTCCCGGCCGCGACGAGAATTCGGCAGGAAACCTCCAGCCGCTACCTACACCCCGAGAGCCACCACCGCTGGCGGTGGGGGTCAAAGAGCAACCCTCGGCCTTGGAAACGGGGACAAAAAAAACCAAAACCACAAACCAACAAAAAACAAACCCACAACACAAAACCCCAAACTTCGCGCCCCGTCTAGACAGGTCAAGGTGCAAGATGCTTCTCTCCCTGTTGCGTCTTCCGGAAAGGGGCGTGAACCGGAGCCAAGTGCACAGCAAACACCCGCGCCGCATCCCTGCCCCTTTAGAAGACTGCTTTTTTTTTTTTTTTTTTCTTCCTTCTTCTTCTTCTTTTTCTCTCCACCCTCTGCTGATCAAAGTAGGAAGTTTTCATGACAACCATAGTCAAAGGGCCTGCATCGCAAATGAACTCGATTTCGGCGATGTTGATATATCCCAGCTCCATTGTCTCTTTTCAGACACAGTATGAACCCTTCCGGTCTCAATGATTACATTACAGAAGGACTTTCACATGTGGGCTTCATTTGCACAAAGGGGTTGCCTTGCTTCACCACCATCTGGCCACAAATCAGATAAATAAAGGCAGGAGAATTAAAATTAAAGCTTAGAGGGTTGTTTTTTTTTTTTCCTCTTTCTCCCCCTTCGTCTTCTTCTTGCAACAGGGCCCATTATGAAATCCCTCCCTCCCCCAGTTGCATTCTGGATGGGAAGACTACTTTTTATGAAACCTGGGAAAAGCAAAAAAGTATCTAAAAAAAAGACCAAAAAAAATCTGTGAAAAGCGAAGAAGTGTGTAAAAAAAAAGGACAAAAAATAATAAAAAGACTGCAGTCTTTCACTCCCAACTCTGTAGGGCAGCGTAACCTATTTTACAGTAGAGACAGCCTCACACAAAACCGCATTTTGCTATTAAAAGTCCATATCATCCACTGGGATGCAAATATTTTTTTTCAGGAAAACATTATGTCCCACAAGCTGGATAAAAAAAAAAAAAAAAGAGCTGGTGGTGGCAGAAGGTGGTGGCAGAAGTTGTGTTTGAAACTTGTGCTCCAAGCTCTGCTGCTTCTTCCTCCTGCCGAGGTGGGGAGTGAAGAGGCTCCGGCAGCACTCAGACACAGGACAAGGGCTTTTCCTCTCCCCAGAAAATAAACATGTGGCAGTTTCTGAAGGTAGAAAATAAAATAACCTGCAAAGGTGTTACAGCCCCTACAACAGAAGGTGAGATTCAACCTCACAATGTAATTTCAGCTCTGGTGTCACCTCTGTCGAGGTCAGTGTTGCTCAAGGAAGGATCTTTTTATTTTTTGCAATCTGATTGCTAAAACAATAAATTGTGTTAAATTTCATCCCACTTCTAAGCTACTTCCAGTAACTTAAATCAGTTGATGGGGAAAGCCACTTTTCATGGCTGTATTTCTTTACACATAGAGATACTCAGTATCGTGTGCAAAATGGTTTTACCCTTTAAATTCTGGAAAAAAAAGATTTTTGCATTCCAACTGATATTCAGGTGTGTAGTCATATCCCCTGCAGCCCCTTCCCGTGGCTTCCTGGCTGGTTGGGAACACTCATTGTGAGGGTGGTTGAGCCAAAGCCCACAGATGCCAGAGGGTACCCTGCCCAAAGACGGGGCACCCATCTCTCCCGAACGTTACCACATGCAGCAAAGCCAAGCTCTGACCCAGGAGAAAATGCATCTAACCTCTGAAAAAAATAATGAACCTGTAAAATTCATGTGACAAACCCCAGGAATTTACAGAAATTATTTTGCTGTATGTGCTTTATTTTGGTTGTGCAAAAAAGTTTTTGTATGTGTACTGGTGCCCATGTGATGCGATTCAGGCTGAGCATGGTTTGTATCGAGCATCATTTTTAGATTTGGGTTGTATTCCCTTGCTACAGTAATGAAAAGTATTTTAGAGATAGCATATACATAAAGAAGATGAATAAAACCAGAAAAGCATAACTTGCCAACATCTGGATTTACACACTTTCTGTTTCTCTTTAATAAATTACACATTTGATGAGTAATCTCTGAATAACTTTGTGTTCCATCATTTGTTTGGAGTCAGACTCACACTTTGGGTAGCAACTGTTATTACATGAGCACGTTTCTTGTACGTGGACACAGAAGCTGGCAAGATAATATATTAATTTCTGTTGTCAATTTGTTGGGTTTTGCCTAGGGAAATTTTTGCAGAAATAAATGCAACTTGAATTTAAGTGAAGTATTTTTTTTGCTGAGCTGCCTGGGTGTACAGGGCTCTAGGCAGTTGAGAGTGCTCTTTCTGAAAGTGTTTTAATAGTAAGAGAGGAATAAGTATTTGGACAAGAGGTGGAAAACTAAAGCCTTTCTTTCTATACTGTGAAGATTTTGAATAGTACTTGTCAATAAAGCAACTCCTATTGTAATTGTACCGGAGACATGGGCCTCCACCCCGAAAAAGCTGTCTCAGAGATACTAACCTCATTAAAATATGAATGAAAAGGCAGCCATCATTGTAATGGGAGAAAACCATTTACTTGGCAAGAAACTTTATCTGATATCTTTAGCAAAAATATAAATATGATATCCAGCAGATTTTTCATTACATTTGAGGAGGAGGTTGATGAACACACAATTTTTTTTTTTGAGTTTTCAAATAAGTCACAGAATTTGATTCTTCCCTCACTGTTTTTTCTACCGAGCATTTCAAAATTGGAAGCACCTTCAAATCATTTGAAATCTTTAAAAAGAGGGGAAAAAAGAGGGCTTTGTTTCTTTGGGGCTTTTTTTTTATGGTTGAAGGAAATGTTTGCATTTATTTTTGTGGGTTTGTTTTTTGTTTTTTTTTTTTCCAGAATACCTCATCCAATTTCAAAACAAAACAAGAGAATTCATTATGGACTACTGTGACGACACCTTAATAACAGTCAATTATAGGGTGCTCAAATGCCTGTTCATTACTATGTCTCTGTTAATCTAGTCCTAAATTTCTTGCTTGATAGATACCACAACCGGCCAAGAATACAATTGCATTACAAAGTGCAATGAAATATATACAAAATGTAACTGCAGGAAGTAGGCAGTTTCAAAATAACCAAGCTGTCAATCAAACATTTGTCAAAACAATTAGACATATCTGGTCATTTTTTAAATAAAATATAGATAGTCTCGGAATGACTAATATACAAAGGTTTAGGTTTAAATAGGAATTGTTTCAGAGACTTGGAAATAAGTCTTTTAAAATGTTTCATGTAGTTTAGTCATTATCTTTTCATCCACAAAAGTGTTCAAATCATTTTTGATATTAGTTAAAAGTCAATATTTAGAAGCGAAAATTCAAACCTCCTTTGCTTTAGGCTAAAACAGGAGCAACATGAATGCTGAGCTTCTCTAAAGGCTGATGGGATATATAATTAGCTATTATGTTAATTGAATCCACTGTGAGTTTGTTGTATGAGATTTCTTCATATAATATGCAAATAGCTTCGAAGGTTTAGTTTTATTAGACAATATAATTAGAAATCTTCTAAAGGAGTGAATGCTAATGAGGTGTAATAAAGCTTTGTAAAATATCTGTTTGCTGGGTGAGAAGACCACCTGGGCTTAATCAATACCAGGAACTTCATTGTGTAACGGCATATTTCAAAGAAAGTTTAAGAATTTACCCTTCTAGTTCCATTCAGCAGAGTTTTATTTTAGGAGAGCTCATTTTAGCATAGAAGGCGGTGAAATTCTTGTCATAAAGAAGAAGGTGAAATTCTTGTATTCTGAGGGGAGGAAATAACTTCAAAAATAAACTATTTTAATTCTGCTTATTTAAAGGAAAATAAAAATAAATTAAAAAACCCCTCTTCTCCCAGCTGTAGCATCAGTTACGTGCATCTCGAGACGCTTAAAGTGAAACGTTACATGAGCAAAGTTAGCCATTATTCTGCCATTAAATGCTGCTTCAAGCAGATGTACATACTTTAGCTTCTGTAGTGTAACTAATCAGCGTAACTTCACTTTTAGCAAGATAGCCCAACATGTTAATATGTGGAATTAAGCACTCTCTTCTAAAGGAAGAAATTCACACCAGGGTACTCCTGAGCCGGTCCCAAATTCCAGCCTTGCATTCCACTTGCTTTAAGACCACCACCAAAGACAAAGCTTAAACTATTTTAGCTAATGCCAGAATGCCAAAAATGTGTAATCTCTCACCTAATTCGCCTTGTTCGCACTTTACACTGTGCCAAAGCTGCACTATTCAGTCTTAATATTAATTGAAAATAATAAAGGCAGGATACTTTGTGCTAGTGCAGCATTCAGAGAAAGGCATTTTTTTTCCCCTCGTTGACAATAATCAGTATCAATACACTAAGAAAGAACCAGAAGCTCCGATTAAAGCAGTAGAGTTAACTAAACCAAAACCCCCACATTATCATGACAAGTGCCCTGCCAGCCCTGTTGGAGAGGGCAAGCAGAAGACAACCCAAACCACAGCGAGGCGAGGTGTCCATGCAGCCAGGCTGCAGCTGCCTGGAAAATGTTTCATTTGTGCCTTACCCAAATATCTCTGGTTTTACGCTTCACAGAGGTGCTCTCTGCAATGCTAAAAATCCAACAAACCCATACTTAATAAAGGCAATATTGTCAATATGTTATAAACTTATCATGCCTCATATAAGATTTTATAAAACTGCTGTGTCTAGGTCTGGGTGGAGACCTAGCTGCTTCTAGTAGCCGTCCATTAATGCTTCTCTGATCCATACACTTAAAATCTGCAGCAGCAAATGCTTGTTCCTCTGAATAATAAGAATCTCAGCACAGCAGAAAAGAATGACACTGTACAAATAATTTTCAGCTGAAAAAAACCCCCCAAAACCTGGGTTTATTTTCCCAGGTTGTGCTCTAAGCTGTTCAGAAGTTGTTTGCGATCTCCTCAAAGCTTCCCCCCCTCCCCATCACCACTTGAGGAAACAAATAGTCAGTCAAAGCCAACCTTCCTCCTCAAATATGAACTTCATTCACACTCCATTTTTTTTACTTCTTCCTTAGATTCAAAGTGTCTGGAGAAGATAGCCTGGAGCAGCCTTCAGAAATCAGGACCATGCCCTGGAGAATTAGTGTCAGAAGAGGATGTTACCTGTTTGCCTTGCCTGCTATCCTCCTCTTATCCCCTAAGGGAACAAAACCAGTCGGATTCTGCCTAATGTTAATTAAATCACTCTGTTAATTATAAGTAAGGTGCTTTAGCAACAAGCAAACAAAGGGCCCTATTCCTCCCTTGCTCTGCAGGACTGACTTAAATGCGTTCAAACGCTGACTGGATAAAGTCAGAACGCAAGAAGAGGCTGCGGAGGGACCCCCGTGCTTTGATCAGCCTTTCCCACCTCTTCCCCAGGCGAAACGAGCTCTCCTAACGAAGGGCTGCTTGCGAGGGATGCCAGATGCCATTAGGAAAGACTGACTAGGTGGAGAAACTGGGAACAACTCATTTATGCGACTGAGTCCCCAGCAAAGAAGAGAAAACATGAAAAAAGATGTTTGATAATCTGCTGTTCTGGAGAAGGTTTAAATGCTCAGTCTCATGGGCCACATCTGGGCTAGCAAGCTCAACAGGCACCATCACAGGCATTGAAATGCAACTGTCTGTGCTGTTGGGTTTGGGCTTGGGCCAACTCCTTGGTGGGGACAGCTGGAGAGGTCTGTGAGGTAAAGGACTGAGGAGGTCAGGCTGGAGGTGAATACCCCATCTTGGAGAGCATGGCCGGATGTCACCCCTCATTAGGAGGTCTCGGTGCTGGAGAGCTCATTGCGGAGTCATATCCAGGGAAAGTGAGCTCAGATGAAGTGCTGGCCCACTGGGATTCCCATGGGATCCAGGTCTGAGCTGAGTAAGAGTGCATCCCTGGAGCCATTGTTTTCCCAGCTGCGGGGTGATACTTCCCATTGATGCTGGCTCTGCCACCTCCTCCCCACGAGTGACACTCTGCACCTCCTGAACCTCTTTTTCCATCACTGCAAGCAGGTGAGTTGAAAGAGTTGCTACTCCCCGGTGTTCAAAATAAACCATCAGATTCTTCTCATTGCTCTATTAAAGTTATGATTTTAAAGCAGCAACATGCCTGTCAGGGGACAGGCTGTGACTACAGTGCAGGAAATAACACTGATAAAGGGAAACCCCGCTGGAAATTTTTAACTAGTCTTATACATGACAGTAGATAAAAGTTTCTAATCCGTGGGCATTTCTATGCTTCATAGATTTCCTTGCTAAAAGCTCAGAATTTCTCAAACTCCTCTGTCCTCCTCCCCCAGCACTCTCTGCTCAGAGAGCCAGGTCTGCAGCCTCCCCCACACTTCCCAGGGAAATCCAGCCCATCCTCCACCGTGCTAAACCTGCACCGGGAGCATCACACGAGCCTCCGTCCAACGCTGCTGCTTGCACGCTTCTAGGGCAAGTAAAGGGTGGCAGGTTTCAGCTACTTGACTGCAGCCTTCTAAGACCACCTATAGACTTAAGCCTGTTAAATTAACCTTAATACCTTCATGATTCCTCTGCTGGATGGTAATCACCTGGCCATGACGTCGTGTTGCAGTTAACCTAGATTTCTGCTCAGGTTTCAGCTGAAATGCCTGGTTTTTGCCTACACCGTCACAGCATGGACCGAGGCTAGGACAAGTTTGGGCTGGGCTATGTCTCTCCAGCATCAGCAGGGATGTGGGTCGGTGAATCCCACCCCAGCATACCCCAGAGTCAAAGTCACTAACTCTGCCAACTTTACAGTGAGGATGCTGGGACATTTCTTGTCCTGTGGCTGTCCTCTGGTGCCCACACTCATCCCTCCATGAGCACAAGGGGTTGGAAAAAGAGGTCTCCTCATAAATGATGATTCCTACATACTTTTATCTTGGCTTTTCTCTTTATTGGGGATGCAGTTAAAGCAGATTAATTTTCACTTAAAACAATCTCTAACACGACATGGGAACAGACTCCCCAGGGAGGGGGTCATGGCACCAAGCCTGACAATATTCCAGAAGCATTTGGCCAAAGCCCTCAGACACATGGTGTGAATCTTGGGCTTGTCCTATGCAGGTACAGAAGCTGGACTTGATGATACTTGTGGGTCCCTTCCAACTCAAAACATTCTCTGATTCTGTGATTAGTAGCATGGATGCTGCCTTAGCTAGAGCTGTGATAGCTCTCCATTCTGCCTTAGCTAGAGCTGTGATAGCTCTCCATTCTGCCTTAGCTAGAGCTGTGATAGCTCTCCACACTGCCTTAGCTAGAGCTGTGATAGCTCTCCATTCTGCCTTAGAAGCCAGATTTTGTGTCTCCTCTGCCTACTCCATCACTACTCACTCCACGTGTGTCTGAAGCTACTTACATACCCCTGACCCCTGGCACAGGGCCACTTCTCATGGACCCATTTACTGAGCCCTCCCCTACGACAGGGCCACTTCTGTCCTCAAGGTCCCATGTGCACATTCCCACTTGCACAAGAAATGATGAAATACATCACACAGTCCTTGTGGACAGCAGCTTGGGGTGACATTGCCTGTCCTCAGTCAATGGCAAAAGTTGTTTTGTTTTTGTTTTTTTTCCTTTCCTATTCCTGGACAGAAGGTAATACACCCTTTCCTTGCCTGAGAAAGCTCTTTCCACCTCTTTTAAGTGACCCCAGCTCAGTAACACAAAGTCTTTTGAGAGGACCATAAATTTGCAGACAAAAACCAAGAAGCTTACTAATGAAGTGCAGCCTTGGCTGGGCTGCCGTGTGATTTCATAATGTAATTCCTTTTTTATTTCTTAGTAGGGTTTTTAGTTGCATGCTGCATTGGTTTTTGAATGTCCAGGAAACAAGAAGTGAGCAGGAGGTTTTTTTTCAAAGATCTTGCTGGGTCACAAAGTCATATAAAGCCATGGCACACTGTCCATTTGAGGTATATTTTAAAACACTGCACAGCATCATGTTATTCTCCACTTAGAGTAAGCACTTCAAAGCATTGATCCTTTGACTTTAGTGGGACATAAATATATACCTACATACTTAATTATATGTCTCATATATATGCTTATATGTATGTGTCAAACTTAAAGAGGTAATCTAAGTGCACTGGATCCAGAAGGTCCAGAAGAGCCTCACTCCAGTTTCTCAGCACAAAATTGCTGTGAGTGTGCCTGTGTCCTGAGGAAGGACATCCAAGTGTAGTTTAAGACTACCTGAATTATGGATCATGGAGGCTCAGAGGAGACCTTATCACTCTCTGCAACTACCCAAAAGGAGGGTGTAGAGAGGGGAAGGTGGGTCTGTTCAACCAAGGAACAAGTGATAGGGCAAGAGAAAGTGGCCTCAAGTTGGCCAAGGACAGTTAAGATTGGACCTGAGGAATAATTTCTTTACTGAAAAGGTTTTCAGGCATTGGAAGGGGTTGCTCAGGGCAGTGGTGGAGTCCCCATCCCTGGAGGGATTGAAGAGTCGTGTAGACACAGTGCTGAGGGACATGGGTTAGTTTGGGACTTGTCGGTGTGAGGTTAATGATTGGACTCAATGGTCTTAAAGGGCTTTTCCAGTCTAGGCAATCCTGTGATTCTGTGATCAAGAGCAGATGTGATCCAGCTGAGCTCTACACAGAGAAGAACAATTGGCCACCCAGGACATTGACCTATTTTACCCTAGATTCTCTGTGGCAATGCACAGTCCCAGCCTATGTCTTGTATAGGATAAATCCTGCTCAAAACTAGGGAGAGCAGAGTGCTTGTCCCAGCTTCAGGGCCCTTCTCCTCCCTTCTGCTAGGGCCAGCTGTAACTTAACTCACAAAGCTGGGATGTTTGGGACATGGAAAGGGAGCACAAAAGTCATGGGCCTCCCCACTGCTGCTTGACATCCCCCAACGAGCATCACCAGCATCCTGGCAGCTGCAAGAAAGCCAGGTACTGCCTCTTCCTTGAGTCAGTCTGAACAAAAACAAGGGCATTTAGCCTTTGCTAAAGGTATTCCAGGAATGTTGAAGTTTTGGTGAGTTTTTTGCTTTTTCTTTCTTAATAAAATCTATCACAAATATTTAGAGCTGCCCTCCAACACATCTACCTGTGTACCCACCCAAGAGAAACCAGCAGAAATTCATAACCTCACTTATGAGCAATCTAAACTAAGATTCCCTACCCCAAAAAATTGACTTTGAGTAACTTAGCAGTGGTGAAAAGAGGCCCAGTTGATAAATAAACATCAGCAACTAATTCTGTGCAGAGTTATCAGCTATCGCTTACCAGAGGCAAAGGGGATTATCACCCCAGCTGGCAAGAGCGGCTGCCTCTCCGCTGCACTTACAGGTACCAAAGGTCAGCTTCTTCCAGTGGCTTGCTGGGACTCCCTGCCTTTCTCCAGGGAGCTAACCCCCATTCTGCAGAAAACTAAAAGCTGATTTTACTTAAACACTCAGAAATGTTTATACACTTAAGGAAATGAGCAGTAAGAACTACTTTCTGGATGGTTGTCCCTGAAGCATCTCTTGTGTACAGTGGGAGGACAAAACCCAAATCTGGCTGCTTTTCTGTTCAGTGCACGAAGGTACTCAATAAAATTGAATGCTATTTTAGTTAAAATAAAAAAAAAATTAAGAGTCGTTGATTTTCTGAATTAAGCCTAATTTTCTACAGTTAAGCCTTTCTAATTTCTGTCTTGGTTTCTAGAATGTTTCTAGGGATGGTAGATCCAAATATTCCAAGCACGTGCATATTTTTATGAGCCATCTGCTTTAAGGATACATTTGATAATGCCTTAGATACAGCTGTGTAACTATTCCAGATTACTGTAAGCATCCATGAGTGCTTTTCTACAGCAAAAGTGCATAGAAATCTACAAATACCAAAAAGTCATCCGTTTTCAAAGCAAATACAAATTAAAGGGGATGAAGGCATACACAAAAACACAGTATAAAACCGGGCATACCTGCATGCCATGAGCTAAATACCGTGAGCATAAATCCGTGTGGAACCCCAGGCACCCAGTCCCCAAATATCTGGCTGTTACCGATTCCCCATCCCACAGTGACAGACTCCACGTGATATTCAAGAGATGATTACGAGAGTATTACCCCACCTAGCACTGCTGAAGAAAGGCTCCCACGCTGAAGGGAGTCACAAATAATTAAATGTTTCAAAACACAATGGATATGACATGCTTTCAAAATAGCATCTATAGAATCGCTTCCACTAGGGCGAGGAGCTCTCGGGAGGGAAAGCCCTTTCACTCACTTCAGTTGATTACCTGTATAAAAGGGCTTAATTTCTCTGGAGCGTTTCCTTTCCAAACCACCTCTTTTTACCAAAGCCATTGCAGCAGGAGTAATGGATATTCAGACAACCCGTGAGATGATGTTTCATACACAGAACTATGAGGACATGGGTCCTGGCTAGATTTAATTTTTAACATGCAATTAAAAAAAAAAAATAGAATTGGCAAAAATTTGCCATTCTTATGCTTGTAGTTTACTGGTAAAAATGCCCAAACTATTGATCAGAAGTCATCTGACCATGACTTAAGACTTCAGCTCAGAGTGTTTCTGCAATGTCTGGGCACTTTTTCTTGGAAATCACCTTTTCCATCCCAATTCTGTTAATCTAGATCTATTGAGACATGCCCTTCCTTCGCCCAGTTTGACAAGCAGCAGGTTCCTGAAGGATTTTGGCATTTCCTGGCTGAGATCCAGCCCAGTTCCTGGCCCATTTCAACACTCATTTAGGAAGAAGGGGTTCCCCAGGCCCCTTGGCCATGGTAACCCATGAGCATCTTGCATTTTTTTGGTGGGTTCCTGGAGCTGTGTCCTAAGCTGGTGATGGTGCCATTTTCAAATGCATTTTGATGGGAGACTTTGGATAGTCAGTGGTTTTAAAAGATTGCCTTGCCTCTTTCAGTGAAGAAACAGTTGTTGGGGATGTAACTTCAATCACCCATTAAGAACATCTTAGCCAAGTGAAAAGAATTTCTTTAAGAATTAGTTCAATATGTTAAGATCCACAAATAAATTAAATCCTTTAATAAAAAAATCTGTGCCATTTTAAGCCTGGATAAAACAACCAGATACCCAAAATCATGGGGAAAGGCAGCACAGAACACACAAACAAAACTTATATAAACTTTTAACATTTGTGGTGAGCTGCTCTCGACTTCTTGTGGTCAATGATTCGAAACTCTATCTCTCCCTGACACCCTATGGCTAATTCAGCATCCCTGTCCCACTGACAGCAATAGTACCCTCCATTTTAGCTGATGGGAGCCAAATCAGGTCATTGGAAACTTCTGTGTTTATTACCTTAACATGCTTTTAATTCTTCAGTAGCGTATATTTATATCTGGGCTTCCTGGGGGTTTTATGCTCTTTTTAAGGATAATTACAACCTGTTAGGAAAATGTCCTTAAGTTCTATAAATACATTCTCAACTCTGATCTTCATTTTATACAGATGTTTCCTCTGGGATTTTCTCTCATTTAAAAAAATAATATTTAAAAATGCATATGTAAGGGAGCGAGATTAAGAAATACAAGAGTTTTGGGTAGGCATGCATTGCTGAAATGTTCATGGATTTGTGGGCTTTCCCAAGGACTTCATGGGACATAAGCATTTTTACAAGCTTGAGACAAATGAGAATAAAGCCCATTTAGTTTGTAGAGAGACTTGATGGAGATAAATGCAGCCAGTCTGGACTTTCTTATCTCCAACGTTACCTTTCAGAGGGAAGTTGCGTGGTGGCTGGCTGTTCAAAATGGGACATTGATGTCCCTGTGTGTGCACAGGTATGAGGCTGGTGCCAGGAGAGATGCAACTGCATGAGGACACACACAGGTTTTAATCCCTGTGAGTCTGAATTTGGCAGTTACTGGGTGCTGATGTTCTCCCTGGAAGGCTGGGTATGTCCAGCCGGCTGCAATGCCTTCTCTTGGAAATCACCATTTGTGTTGGTGGGACCTTTTCCTCATCGCCTTTGCACTCTCTCTTCAGGAAACTGAAACACTCGAATTACCAAGCAACTAAACAACTTAAAACTTGGATGGTGTTGGAGATAAGAACAAAAGAAGAATAATTAAGCATTAAAAATCCTATGTGAAAATGACTTCATTCTCAAGTGGGTATAAAACTAATATGCATGTGGGACATTTGAAGATCACCAAAGGCTCATGAGATACTGCAGTGAAATTTAGACCACAGCTAATTTTATCTTCTCTGATGGAATGTTTTTGCCTTTTATCCTCCAGTTTCTAAATTTTCAGGGCAAACTCTGATTTCTCCTGTTAAAAAAAAAAAATCCTATTTTTATTATTATAATTATTTGGATTAGAAACAGCTTTGGGCAAAAGCTGATTTTCTGTAATGACTTCATGCTGGGTCATGTAGAGTTGGTTGCTCCATGATTAAGACTGTTGGTACTACTGAGGTGCCAGCACTAAATAGTAGCAACTTTTTAGTGCATCCTGAGTCTGTCTTGCTTCAGGAGAGGTGGTGCAAACAATGCAGAAGGGGATTATTGAAGAAGAATCAGTTTGCTTTGTAACAAAACACAAAATCCAGTTCTTGTGAAAGTGTCTGTTTAGCTTCCATACAATAAAATCTTGGAATCATCGAGGAGTGGAGAAGCATTTGTTTCCTTCTACAAAAACCCAGGCACCAGTTCTCTGTAGAGGAGACAGCCTGGTCCAGTAGATGGTAGCATCAGGCTCCAGGTTTGAGCTCCACTGTCCACCAGGTGAGTCACTGAGTCAGTTATGTGTTTTCCCATCAAAATGGTCAGAAACATCAACTCTGCTTCTATATACATGCCAGGGGTTATGCTGGGCTTGAATGGAGATTTTTATTTCCGTTGGGATTGTTTGGAGGAATCTGGGGAAGAAGACTGTGAGTATGCTCTGTGTCTATATTTCTCCAGTATCTTTAAGGTGTTGTACTACCTCTTTAGCTTCTCCTTCTTGTGAGAAAGTGCACACCAGTAAAATGGGTGGCTGTCAGGGTAGGAGATTAGACCTGTTCACACCCCAGGGGATATTGGAAGTGACAAGAATGTCTAAGAAGAGCTTTAGAAGTACAGCTTATCCTCCTTGCATTTCCAATCTGCCTTTTGCTGAGAGCTGCCTGGGAATGGATTTCCCACTGGATTAATTAATTCTAATTATGACCTTCCATCATCTACCCATAAATTGGCTTGGTGTGGACATAGGTGAGATTTCAAATGCAGGCTACACATTAAATATACATATATATATGTATGTATGTATATCTGTGCGTGTACATACACAAGCAAGTCTCCATCTGGGTCTGCAAGGCAACTGTGCTGGATGCTGTGTGTGCACACACCACCAAAGGATGTTCCTGTCTCCATTGAATAATGAAAGCCAACCAGGCTGATCGGTAGGTAGAGTGTGGCATTTCACAAGTGACCTGTACCTTCAATAGCAGATGTTGGGTTTTGGTCAGATTTCTTTATTCTTGGTTGTTTTTTCAGCAGAGCCACCGAGCCTCCACTTTCCTCCAACTAAAGTCAGTGTTAGTTTTGTCTCTGGGTTAATTTTCACCTCTCATCTTTATGTTTCTTTGTTTCCAATGTGCTCCCAGATCTCAGCAGCATCTCTTGGGGACACAGCGGTGCCTTCAAGGCTGTGCTCAGGGCTGTTGTAGAACACCACCAAAAGCACCCACAGCCTCCACTTCCAATACACTGCAGAGCATGAAAGATAGGGATATATAATGGACACTGACAGATAAATTAATATTAAGAATGCTGTTTTAAATAACGCACTGGATAGGGTCTGAGGGGTGCCAAGCCAAGAAAATGACTGTAAATCTTCCATCTGAAGCTCACCCTATTGAGTGTAGAATTTGCAACATATCTTCACTCAGTTAACTCAACTTCCCAGATTGGACTGGGGGATGGGGCTGCCCCGGTCTTGCTATTGCTTCTCCTTGGCAGCATCCATCTAGCAGGCTGTATTCTCCCTGCCAAAAGACATGGAAGTCTCTCAGTCTCAGTGGGAGCTGAGCCACTGACACATCTCTTGGATGATGTGCACAGCATTATTAGAACCCAGGCTTGGCTCGGTGTTTTCTTCTTTCCAGGGAAAGTTTTGTAGAAAACTGTTTTTCATACAATATTTTGATCAATAAGATTAGGAAAAAAAAAAAAAAAAAAAAAAGGAAAAATTATCCCAAATTATCAAAAAGGAGATAAATAAATAAATAATTATCCTTTTCCTAATTCTTTGTTGTGAATCTTCCAGCACAACAGTTGCAGTAAGTATCAGCTAATGTTTGTAATCCCTGTGTGAGGAGCCATATGTATTACCATCTGGATTAAGGCAGCCAAAGACCATTTGATCTTGGTTGTCAATAAATCATATAGAAGGATTCATAGGCATCTCAGAAATCAAAAAGTTATAGTTACCTGTTTGCCTTATAACGTTACAGGCGATTCACAGAAAGTTTAAGACTGGTGATGTAAAGAAAACTCCTAACTGCTCTAAAAACTATAGTCATACATAGCTACTCTGAAAATGCTCAGAATGGGTCTGTTTCAAGAGTGTAAAATCTGAACTGCAGGAAATTCCTTCAGAAAATGAGAAAAATTGATACTCCTTTATAAGCTTATTTTTTGAGTGAAAAATAATACTTTACAGGATCATATAATTTTGGTGATGCGTATAAGAGTTTTATCCCCTTAAACAACTTTTTGCAAGATCAGAATAATGGGCAAGAAAAGCGCAGAAAGCCTAATTACTTTGTCTAAGTTAGGGAAATAGTTGGTAGAACAGCTCCTCTTTAAAGAAAAGCAAAATTTTTTAATGCTTCAACTCCTCCCACAATTCACCTAACCCAAGCACAAATTATTCCTTGATTATTTTTTTGTTGAAAAAACATTGAGCAAAAAAATCTCTGTTTAGGAAATGGGTACTGCCAGGCTAAAAAAAAAATACTATCCTTGCTTTCCCCCTGTGTCTTAGTGCAGGTCAGGCCATCTTTGGGGTCATCCTTTTGGGAAAGCATTGCCCTGAAAGAGTGCCTGCCCTGCAGCCCAGAGGTGTAACGGCAGTAGTGCAGTCCAGCCCCGGGCAGACCTCGCGTGTCTTAACCAGTCTTTTTAGGTTTTGGCTGATGCTTCACATTTCTCTGTACAACGACACATCACCATCACATAAACAGGGCAGGCTCTGTTGTCCAGAGCAGGTTCCTAGGAGAAGCCTGATAGCTCCTCACAGTTATCTTTTTATAAACTGCAAGAGAATGGGAATGCACACTAAGACTTTAAGCTCCTAAGTGTGAAATTCTTAATGAAATGAAAGTGAAATACTTAAAAACTTGTGAAATATTTTTCTGCCTTTTTTTTTTACGCAAACACTTGTTGTCAATTTTACAGCTCCATGCTGCAACTAGAAGCAAAACTCCTTCCATTTTTAATTTTCAGAGCCTACTTATTGCAGGTGTACTGAATGAGCCCATAAGATGTTCTGCTACAGCATCTCCAAATCACATCCCCATTCAGGACTGGAAACCCAGCGAGGTTTGTCTGAGCAGGTCTGTCTGGGACCCTGCAGTCCAGGCAAATCCCAGGGCTGACACTCCACAGCGGGGACTGTGAAAAGCTTTCATTGATCCCAGCACAACCTGCTGCTGTTTCAACCCTTATTGTCTCTCAGGCTCACAATGTGCCATCTAGGCGTTTCCTGCTGCTGTCAGGAGACACATCCATGGCTGCACAAGGCACTTTTCCAGTCTTTTTTAACAGAGTAATGCCTTTATTTGATTGCAAGAGCAAGATCTGCCCGGCCGGATATTTTTGCAGCTGGAAGACCAACACAATCAAATCAGGCAGATGCAGCATATAGGAAATAAGGACTTCATGCCAGAGAGATGACACTTTGAATCACATGCCATTTCAGACACAGGAAATGAAAATCCCAAAGAGCCACTGAAGAAATGGAAAGTCGTTTAACGTTTCGATATTTCTGGATCAAAATCTCCAGGTAATAGCCAATACCAGCCTTCATCAATTTAGGGGGCTTAGCAGTGCCACAAGGAGACAGAGATGAGGACTCACAGAATCCTAATCTTGGCAGCAACAGGGAGGACAATGGGTGGTTTATTTGCCTGGGAGATGGGGGGTGCATAGCAGCACATACTTCCCGGAAGACAGGTAGGTAACAAGTCAAGCCCATAGGACACATTGGACCAAAGCTGCTCTTTGTTGTGCCCGCTGCAATGCCTTAAGCAATTTATTAAATTGTCCAACTCACCAATTAGCCATAAACTAAAGCTTCTGACCCAAAAGATGTCATACTTTCCTCCATTGCCTCCTAGCCTCAGCCACCACTGAAAATGTGAAGGCGCAACGAATCCACGAGTGTAATGAGTTTTGAAAGACACTATGGAGATAGGGAGCAGCTATATTTTTGTGTATATAACCTAGAAGAGAAGGTGTTTCTCTTTCAACAGCAGAAACAGTCCAGCTGGAGTGGCTTCCCGTACCTCTTCTCATGGAAAACAACTGCAGCTGGTAAGCAGAGGCACAACAGAGAAGCCAGTTTGTTGTTAGGGAGACATATAAACAGCTCTTCAGAGTCTCACAGGGAATTTAAAGTAAGAACAGGAAAGAAGTGAACATGGTCTGGTAGGGAAAGACCAGAAGGGACCAGAATACAGGAGCTGACCTGGTAGACTTGCAGTTGCCTCTGTATCAATCAGTGCAGTGAATCTGGGTGTTGCTGCTCCTGTGAGTCGGTGGGGGACGCGGTGCGCACCAGCACTGGGGAAAGGTGACTTGGCAGCCCTTCTGCCTGCTCCACCACAGGGTAGGGACCAGCTTTCCCACAGGGCAGAGGGACTAGAAGAGAAGAGACACCAGGCTGGAAGCAACAATGGGGAGTGGTAAGCAGAGTAAGTTTAATATCACCAAGAACGGGCAACAAAGAGTTGTAATAAGATTATATGTAATGATGAGGGATCTCTTAGAAAAGACAGAGACAGACATCACCATAGAAGCAACTGGGAGAAAAAAGGTTGTGCTGAAAGTACAAGAGCAGCAGTAATTCAACAGTCCAATACTTCTCTCCTGAAAATTGCACTGGAGGAGTCTTACCTTCTCAGATCTCACCTTCCCATCTCACAGAAGAGGAAGTGGCTCCAGACTTTGGGTCAGCTGAGCCTTGGCCAGCTGTTTTAATGATAGACACTGAGGAAATTTGTTTCACCCATCTGTGAAAAGTAACTGGTCCTGCCAAGTCATTTTGCCCAGGGAGTGCTCAGTCATCCAGCAGTGCAGGGTCAGCTGGATCACAGAGTCATAGAATGGTTTGGGTTGGAAGGGACCTTTAAAAGTCACCTAGGCCAACCCCCCTGCAATGAGCAGGGACATCTTCAACTAGATCAGGTTGCTCAGAGCCCCACCTAGCCAGACCTTGAATGTTTCCAGGGATGGAGCTTCTACCACCTCTCTGGGCAACCTGTTCCAGTGCTTCACCACTCTTGTAAAAAATTTCTTACTTATATCTAATCTGAATCTACTCTCATTTAGTTTAAAACCATTATCTTTTGTCCTATCACTACAAGCCCTCCTAAACAGTCTGTCTCTATCTTTCTTATGAGCCTTCTTTAAAGCTGCAATAGGGTCTCCCTGGAGCCTTCCCTCCTCCAGGCTGAAAAACCCCAACTCTTTCAGCTTGTTGTAGAGGTGTTCCACCTCTCTGATCACCTTCATGGCCCTCCTCTGGACCTGTTCCAACAGATCCATGTCTTTCCTGTACTGATTAAAGGCATTTGGGGAGCTGTCACAAGCTAGAGCTAGTGTAACACAGATGGTGGGACCTCTGTGCTTGGGAGTTGGAAGTTCCAAAAGTGACATCAATGTCTAATTTTGGGGGCAAGGAGATGACAGAGAAGAAGGAGGAACCCATCTTGCTCTCCCTACACCAATGAGAGAAGGGGATACTCTGCACAGGAGCAGAAGTTCCTTTCAAAGGTAAAGACATCAATATTTCCCGAAATGTCTCCAAAAGCTTGTGGAGACATCAGCATAGCTTAGCCAGTTACTGATTCTAGGAATTTCTTCTTGTACCAGAGCTTGTCATTTGGGGCACTGAAGTCCAAGTCAGTCTCCTCTCACCTAGGATGCAGGGAGGGAGAAGATACAGCTGCTCGTGGTCATCCTGACCAGAATCAGGTCAGGATGGTCACATGATGGTGGCGTTAAAAAAGGATCAACCAAAAAGCTGGCATGTATTACAGCTTTGCAGATTTCAGAGCTGACTTAAGCCAAGAGCTTCTCTGACACAGGTTAGCGTGTCCTTCACTGTCACTGCTTGGCTGTTCCTGGCTTGCACTGGGGGCTGTCAAAACCCCAGTTATGTGATGTGATGTGATGCTGTTGTGAAAGTAGCTGGAACTGGCTGGACCAGGCACACTGCAGGGGCACATGGAGAGAGTCACCTGAGCCTGAGCTGCCTTCTCTGGTGCTCTCTCATGGTCTTTTCCACCCTGAGTCACATAGATCCATTGTCTCAGTACAGTGGAGTCAGTCCTGTAGCTGGTCCGGGCCAAGTACAACATGAAATGGGTAGGCTGCTAAATTTGTCAGACTAAACTCCAGATTAGACCAACACTGAAGTCAGAGCAGTTCATTGATGAGTATTTCACTGTGAAGCCCTCACAGAATATTAAAGGGCCTAAGTTTCAATGCCCTGAGGTTAGACAAAAATGCTCAAAGAAACACAAAGCGGAAACCCTGAGCATCCCTGAAAGAGGACTTCGGGGACAGGTAACAAAGCAAAGCAATCAGTATACAGACTATGTGATAAAACGTCCCAAAATTCCTGGAAAACGTGGCTGTGCTAGGAGTTGAGTAGTATTTGTCTCTGAAAAAAGGTGAGGGTGCAGCATTGGGAGGAAAATAATGGAAAATGATCCTCATTAAAGAAAACCACGAGAGAGGGATGCGCTCATGGGCTGGTTATAGCACTGCTGAAGGGTGTCCAAGGCAAAGTTTTTCCCTTTTTGCTGCCACAGCCTGGTTAAGATCTGTTTGTGGAAGACTGTAAGCAACATAACTGATCAGCAAGTAAATGAGAGGTCTTTAAAGCCTGCCAAGCCTCCTGGATCATTTCACTTTAAAGGCTCTAAAATGCCCAGGACTTCTGACAGATGAAAGCAGAATCGGTTCATTTGCTGAATGCAAACGGAAACTTCTCAAAAAGATTAAGTCCCATTGTAGGGTTAAAAAAAAATCCAGCTCAGAAGTCAGCCTGCAGATTTCTGCTGTGGAAGACAGAAAGCACGAGCTTCATTGCTGCAGAGCCAGGTTTCACATGCCAAGGCTGTAAGAGCATTTTACAGCTCCAGTGAGCAAACAACTCTACACCTGATGACACAGAAGGTGATGTCTGTCGAGTTTCTTGAACACCAAAGTTTGATTCAGTCTTTCAGGGGAGCTCAGGCTAGGAAATACGGAAAGCTAGAGACTGAAAGGTAGCCAGGAGAAACAGAGAAGGCAGTGCAGAGAGCTTACAGCAATGCTGCATGAAGCAGCAAATATCATCAGTGAGCACTGAGGTTGAGGCAGCCCACACTCTTCTGTTTAAAGTCTATAAATAAATCTTGGATATCTTGATAGCAAATTCTAGAAATAAGGAAGTGATATATATAAAGGAAATAATAAAGAGATCCAAACATATTACATTACAGGTTTCATCACATGGAGAAGTAGTCAGGACTACTTTGGATGAAGATTTTATATTTTATTATGGCATCATGTTTCTCCATATTCTTTGACCCTGCCTACAGTACCACATTGTCCACTCCATGGCAGAAATGGGGAGTTGATGATCTACAGGCAGTAGTCGTTATGGAGAGCTGTGCATTGCACAGGAATTACAAGCTAGGGACTGGACTAACAAATGGAGAATTACCAGGAAGACTTGTGCTGTGTCTATGGGTTAAGGAATTAATTTTATGCTACCTGCTCAGTTTACTTTGGCTTTGGAACAAACCAAGTTGTAGTGTACGAAGGAAATACTGGAACCTGAAAGCCTAGAAACATGGTTTTACTTGTTACATGTAGCTTCATCATCTCATAAACTATTTAACCTTGGCCTGAACAGATGGGTCTATCTAGATTAAAAGCTAAATCTTTTCATTTTTGAAGAGAGGAATACACTGCTAGCTGTATGGGAGTTAAATATCTCTGCTTGTTTCAGATTTTTCATGAAAGGATCTAGTAAATGGGGGCACTACATAAAATGCAAATACAACTTTCTGAGGAAGAGGGGCTTGACAGTACAGCCTTTCTGGAAAATCTTCCAGCAGAGGATTAGGAACTATGGGTGGTATTTCCATAAGCCCTTGTTTTTGGCCTGACTCTGACTCCTAGAGAAGCTGGTGGTAAAGCTGTCATTGTATCCCAGAGGAACAGGCTTGAGACAGCGCTGAGCAAACTGAAGATCCCAGCCTTTGACTCAGCAGTGTAAATATTTTGCCTTTATAAGCAGAGATTAGTAAATTCAGGGACATTATTCCAAATGCAATTTGGTAGCTGCTTCACTGAGCAGTATCCATACACACTGAGCATCCTTATCTCCCACGGTTTTAAAAACTGCTCTGTGCCATGAAGGAACCAGGACATAAATCACAAAAGTGACAGCAGTCAGAGTCGTAGCGGGTAATCTCAACACAAAGGAGAAAAACAGGTCACAGACGTATCATTGCCTTTGCACCCCATACATGGTCCCTGCCCCAAGGAAGGGTGTGTGGCTGTAGGGATGGGTGCTAGGAAATACAAACGCTGCTGATGGTGTAGGTGCTTGATTCTGTGTGAATGCTGGTAGTGTTGGTCGCTGGTGTTGCTGATGAGCTGTTTTTAATGAGAATGGAAAAGAGCTGTGGGGAAAAAAGTAAATCCCTGTTCATGTTCAAAGTCAGAAATGTTGTTGTGTATAGAGTAATTTAATCCACTCAGTAGAAAAGTCCCTGCTTGAAAAGGTATCCAATAAAGATGTTCAGATCTGCCTAAAGGAGTTGAAGAGTGGATTTTCTGTAGCTGTCTATCCAACATCCATACCGAAGATCAGGAGATGAGTGCGACATATCTCACCTTGCAGCTATAGCAGAAGCCAGAGTGGTCACAGAAAACTTAGATATCCACAGACACTGCTACCCACAAAATGCTTCATGCACTTGGTGCTCAAGGAAGAAATGGGATTTCAGACAGACATTTTAGACAGTCAGGAAAATGTACTTGTGCTTTCTTGAAACACTTCATTTGAGCAAAGCAGCCTCCAGATCTATACCACTCTTCATTTGAGTACTCTGCCTGAGCTAGGAAGTTCTTCTGCCTTATTACTGAAGGTTGGATTTTTATAATTAATTAAAAGGCTTAAAACAGTTTCTTAAGGAATTTCTATAATTTTATATTTTGAGAGTTATCAGGACTCCATATCTGGCTTAAAAATGCAATAATGGAACTTGTCAAAGAGTTTAATTCAGAGAAAGTCTCTGACTTGAAATTTGTGTGTCTGGAGACTCTACTTGTACTCAATGAACAAAAGTAGAGGTCAGTTGGCATGGTAATGTAAGATGCAGAACATCATTGAAAAGTTGTGGTCTGCAACTTTGTGGGAGAAGAATAAGAACTATTTATATAACAACAGGTTTAGTACTTGGAGCTTTTCCCCAAACAAGCTGGTAATATTGTGGCATGCAGAACTGACATTTTACTTAAATATTTTGCTCCTGCTGCAAGATCGGATCCTACAGTTCCATTTAACCTGCCCAGAGTGTTAGCCGAAGAACAACCTTTCATGTCACACACTAGATTAAATCCTGTTCATTGACTTGTCTGAGTGTCCAAGACAGCATTAAGAAGTCCATCTGTCTCTGTACTTTGGTCTGACAGACACTTGCCTCAATGAGTTTTTGCCACAGAAAACTTTAATCGGGAAAAAAACCCAAGAAGCTAAAGATTCAGAGCAAGGACAACTGGCTGGAGAGAAATAATCAGAAAACCCATATGACAGAAAGGGATAAACAGTACCAGAGGTTTTTGGTCATTCTGTCTGCTGCATAATTTTGGAGAGAGTGGAAAAGTGTCAAGGCTTTAATTTGAGAAATTACCTGAGCTTATTTATTCTCATTCATCTTAGGTCTTGATAGATGCAGAGGAAGTCTGCCACCAGTCCACCAAAGTGGCTTACATGGGATAGAGATGGGATAGCTCCCTAATTTAATTTATTTTGATAGAAACCTCAGTGATATCTGCCTTTGGCAGCAGTGCATACTGGTAGAACATCTGAAAGAAGAAACATCTCTCCACCTGAAACTGAGGATTTGATATATCTGAGCTCAGCTGAGCTGATCTTCCTCTTATTTTGCTTATGCACTCCCATCAGATCTGCTGACACTAACAGCCCAGGAGATGTGTATCAGGATCTTCATGAATCACTGCTCTGGCTGCTGGAGTCACTGTTATGGATTCATGGAGCCTTCTCATTATTCTGGAGATAAACTCTGGATTTTGAACTGGGACTTGAAAGAATAACCATAGCTGGCATCAATAAGATAGGCACATGTCTGCCATCAACAAACATGATACTCCACTCAATCTTCACAGTATGGTGAAGAGACAAGGAAACGTCTCCCAATCACATCTGCTGGCAGAGAGCAAGAAGAAGAAGAAGAGACGACAGGACAGACATCACGTGAACAGGAGATCAACATCCACCACAGGTTTCCATGAAAACTGGATTTCTGTTTCAGTGCTGCCACTTGTTTTCCTGTATAGTCACCGCAATCTTCTGTCAGCTTTCTTCTGAGGTGACACTTTGTCTCCAATTCTGTTCATCTTCAGCCCAGATTCACTTCCTGGGCTCCATCTGCCTGCATTTACAGTGAATTTGGGATCCTCCAGAAACAAGTATCTTGGTGCTTGCTCCAACAGTCCTTTGAGTCATAAACCCTGATTAAAAAAAAAACCACAACAACTGCCTCGTGGATTCTTCTTCCTTAAAACCATTGCTAATGCTACCGTGAGCCAGAAAGAGAAGCATTTGTCAGATCAAACAGGAACGATCAGACATCAGCAGAGCAGGAAAAGCTGCCCTGCAGATGCAGCATGGACAAGCCGTCTGCAGCACCACGTAATGGGAACGTGAAAACCAGTGTCCTTTGGGAACAGTCGGACACGGAGCCCTGCTCTGCTGGTTCCTCGTTGACATGGCTGCAAATCAGACAGAAGAAGGATTGTACTGCTGTACTCGACCTGGACTGAAAAAGGATTTCATTCACACCCTGGCATTTCCATGGATCGCTTGAACACAGGAATGACCAAGTGGTGTTGCCTAACTCCAGAGAGTCAACTTTCTGGACAACACTCAGTGACATTCTTCTGAATAAACATGCGATGCAGGGCAGAGTCAAGGTGCTGGTGACCAAGTGCTGCATCTTACATTGCACCCTGCACTTGTCCTAGTCACTGACTGCTGAGTGGTGCTTTTCCTCTCACCGTTCAAGGACTCTAGCCATTTCCATGCAGTTTGTACTCCTGTCGAATACTGTAACTTGATTTTTTTTCTGGTGTCTGATTAACCCCAGGTTTTGCTCTATGACTTTCTTCTTCCAAAAGAATTACCTCTGTGTGCCTGCACTAGTGCCTGGTCAGAGGCACCGGTGATGGCCAGTAATCTCCTCTCCTCATTGCGCTGTCACCCTGTGCACTAACAGTGATGCTTTTCCTTCTGGTTGGATGCCATCCCTGGGATATGTCCTCATTTGCCTACTTCAGGAGGGAGAGACTGAAATTCTTCCAAAAATAGTTCCAGTGGCTGCTCATGTCCCTCATCTCCAGAGACTGAGCTTGTCCTCCCTCCCCAACACATACAGACCCTCCTCAAGAAAGGACTCAGGGTTTCCCTGGGAGTTTAGGCATGCAGGGAAGGGACAGGAGGGGACAGGGAAGCTGGGGTGGGACGGTGGGGAAGAGAGTAGAGTCTGCACTCTCTTGTGTTGCAGATGCTGGCTGCTCTCTGGCCTTTGCGGGGGGGAGAGATGAAATGAAGCTGCAGCTGTGGGGATGTGGTGCTGCCTTGGGAGCCAATATCTTGGTTGGTTTATTTCCACCCCGATAAAGCAAACCCAGGCACTCCCACCCATGCTGTGCTATGGGACTGAGCCCTCTGGGCTAGCCTGGCTTGCCTCCCAGAAGGGGAGCATCAAGCTACATAGAAAGACGCTTCCTTTTATCTCTGCCCAGTAGCTCCCTTTTCCTTGTGAAACCTGCAGAGGAGCCAGGCACAGTGTGCACTTTGGTGAGAAAAACTCTGTTGAACAGAAACTCATCTCAAAATATAAGTACTGCTCTGGCACACACCTTGTGTTTCATAAAAGCTCGAGCTCAGATCTTTGTGGCATCTTGAAGTTTTGTGAATGGAAATCCTGGCCAAGCCCCTAAAACTCACCACTGTGGGGGTTTGTACGATGGCAACAGGATTTACCTCCAGGCTTTCTTTGCTGGCAGACAGTGGTTTGCTTGGGGGGTGCGGTATCATGCAGGTAAATACAGCGAAAGGATTTTTCTTTTAGCGTAGGGGGGATGCAGGGGATGGGGGGACCTGATCCTGCCTCCAGACAGCAAAGGCACCGCAGCGTTAACATTGTTTTAGAGAAATAATGGCTAGAAACCTTGTTATTCAATTGGCAGCAACCTGAAAGGAAAGCCTGGGTTTTAATAAAACCTGAGTTTGGCAAATCTGAGATGGAAGTGCAGATCTGCCTAAATTCCCCACAGCTCTCTGCCTTTGAAAGGTGTGTGAGTCGTGTTGCCTTCAGCCTGCTGGAAAAGCAAGGAGGAAAGGCATCCCTGGGCCCAGCTATTTCCCTGAAACATGTTTAAACTTGCTTTTTAATCTGTCCCTGACGCTGCTATCACCACCACAGTGCATAAGTACAGATGATGCTGCTGAAATGTATATGTGATTGACTTCAAAGCACTGAGCAAGTGCACGTGTAACCAAATGTGATGCGTGAGTCTGAGTCAGTCCTGACATGGCTTTCCTCTCCAGCCTGGCCTGGGTGCCTAGGCAAGGTTTTTATTCTCACTGCTTTCAGATATGATAGAGCTCCTCTAGCTGACTTTTTTTTAACCTCCTTTGACATTTAGGGCTTGTCTATACTGGGGATTTAATTCAAATTATTTGAGGATGTGAATTTAGAGAGGAATAATTATTCTTGATTAACTCCCCATGTGGACAGTCTTGTTCCAAAATAAAAATGCTTTATTTCAAGTGGGTTTAATTGACTCCAAGAAAATCAGTAGGTTGTTTTCTCTAAGAAAAAGGGAAAGGAAGGATACAAAATGGAGAAATTTTTTTTCCCTCTTCAATTCGTTGAAAAATGCATGGACCTTTGAATGTTATGAAAGTTTTAAGTGAAAATGGCTGTATGTTATTATGTATAATTTGCACCTCTGATAAACTGCATGCTGTTAAAATTATTGTTCCATGAAAATAATTACACAGCAGCCAACATAATTAGACAAGCAATGCAAAATCAGAGGCAGAAATGTAGGACGAGACTCTGACTGGGAGGGCTGTTTGTAGGGAGGTTGCTCTGAGGTGTATTTTATTCTGTCTACACACTCATATCCAGCCTGATTTGCCAGAACCAAAACTGATTACAGAATATAACAAGCCTCACAAAAGCTTTATCAAAAAAAGTTCCTCAGCTTTAGGATAAATTTTCTGTTCAAAACCAAGAAAAAAGATAAACCCCAGAATAAAAAATACTGGGGAAAATCAGAGCTTGGGGTGCCAAACACTGTTCAATAACCCCAGTGGTGGAGGTACTGATGCTGCTGATGCCTGTGGTACCCAAAAGGGAGAGCTGGAGTTAGGCAGGGCTCTGGCTTCCAGTGTCACACATGGGCTCAGGCACTAATCTTTTATCATCCATATCATTGAACTGACATCACTATTTAAGAGTATTAAGGTATCTGTCTCGGGACAGTGCTGGATGCAGTGAGCACTTTAGCATGAAGAGTGTTTAGGATGGATCCAAACACAGCAAACATCATACCTATTGACTATGGGGCAGGAAACTGGTCCTAACCTTGTTGGTTACCAGCACAGACCTGCCCACCTAACCTCCTCTTTCTAAATAACTGCTCTGTGTAGGTGGCAATCCAGTCTTGCACATTAATGTCCTCCTGGAACTAAAACACTTGCCCTTATGATATTGTTATCAGAGCTGATTCATGTAATTCTTCAAAAAAACTGTCATCATCAGCAAATCAACATTTTCTGAATCAAAAAAAAAAGGAAAAAAAAAAAACCACCTAAAAAATTCAAGACCCTTGTGTGAATCAGTAGGTGGAAATCTTAGTCTGGGGCTTCCCAGCTGATAGAAGCTACCAGTACTGGCCTACTGGAAAACATGATGTACAGGCTTTTCCTAGCTTCTTTTTGTGTGTGTGTGTGGTTTGTTTGGTTGTTGTTTTATTTTATTTTGTTTTGTTTCATTGCAGTGTAGGATGGAGAATATTTGAAAGATGACTTATTTTCTTTCCTGGAGCAGGAGACCATTTGCCACCCAGTAGCAATGTGCAGTGAAGCAGTGACAGCCAGCCCCTGCACCACAGCTCTGATTTTGAGGACACACAGGAACACACTGGAATGGTGATAATACAGAGGTCTGCAGGATGGCTCATGTACATAAAAACATGCAGAGCTCTGCAGAAACCTGGCCTAGAAGTGAAACTTCTGGAATCATACCAAGAGAAGTGGGAATCTTAAAGCTTCCAGAGAAGGTTTTTTTTCTTTGCTTTTCTGGCATTGCTTCAATATTGGGTTTCCACTCCTCTTTGCCAAAGTGGATGAGCAATCAATAGTCAGGAGATAATTATGCTATCCTTTTAAAACCTAGTCCACACAGTTATTCCACCCATGTCACACAGTTAGCAGCTCAGCTAAGAAGATAAATTCTACATCCACATCTATCCATTCTCTACATGAAGTTCAAGGTACATTATGAATACTGACTTACTCATACCAAGCCAAACCTTTCCCCTCTTCTTAAAGAGCAGTATCCTAATAAAATGCATTCCTTTAGTTGCCCAACCCATCAGATAATGGCCAAAAGCTCTAGATAGACAGAGGAACTGATGTTTTCAAAACACTGAAGTAGCTTGAGCTTCCTAAACCTTACAGCCATGAGAGACAAGGGTTATGTACAGAGTGTGGGCAGGTATGCTTCACTGCATGTCTCACCATCCTGGTCACCTTCACCAGGTCCTGAATGAGCAGGAGCAACTGCATCCCTTCTCTAGCCCACACAGCCCCAGCTCTTGGTGAGAGGGAAGGTGATGGGTGCACAGATCTTACTGTGGGATGGAAACTGGACATGGCAGATACAAACATCTGAACTCAGGAGCTCAGGAAAGGTCTCCAGTGCCACACTTTAGATATGGTGTTAGTAACTTTGGGGACTTTCAGTACAGTTTAGACTCTTTGGGGCCTGAGCTATTCTGAGAATAGGACTTCAGGATGCTTTTGTAAATTTTAGTCAATGTGAATTTATACAGAAGTCTATATCCACAGTTAATTACAATTGTTCTGAAGAGATCAGGGGTGGGCTTCTGAGGAGGCCTCTGAATTTTAAGTGATCAGTCCTCACTGAAAATCACTGGGTTTGGGCATCTGAATCCCTTGCTCACTTTAAAGATACAAACCAGTGTCTAAAACGTATTCTGTTAACAAGCCAGACAATATTTCTTTCCTGGGAAAGCAGTCTTCTGATATCCCAAAATTAAGACAATAGAGGACTACAATTTTAATGAAATAATACAGTTTTATTCTCAGAGGCTAATACTGAAACAATATAGAAATCACTGTGAAAAATAAACTACAGCAATTTAGATATTTAGTTTTCAAATCAGTTGACAGGCATAGCAAGGAAATGTTTTTACCTCTGAAGAAATAAATGTAATAAAATCCTGTTTAAATAATGTTTAAGTGATGTGATGAAAGACGGGTTCACGAACCCTCTGTTATGTTAACAATTAGCAGTGCAAGACATGGATTTTGTTTAAGAAATGTGTACTGCTAATATTGGGGTCAACATATGAATAAACAAGAATGGCAGTATGCACTAGAGTCAGACTTTATTAACTTGTGCTTAGTTATCTGTATTGCTTTACTTATTGCACCAAGATCTACTGCAGCCAGGTCCTGCGTGTCCGTGTGTCCACAGGCGGGTATGGACACTCATTCATACTCTTGCCCACGTCGAGATATCACTTGTGCACTGAAATGACTTTTGTGCTTAAAGTGAGGAAGAAACACACATATCAGCCCACAACTGACGTTTGATGCTGACCCATGTTGTTAGAGGCAGCAAGGCCTGAGGGTTGGGGTGCTGATCTGGGACCACCCCAGGGGCACCCCAGGAGCTGTCACTTTTTCTGCTATAGACTAACCATGCAATGCCAGGCAAGTCACTGTGCCCTCCTCTCACCTTCTCTTAGGTGTTAACCATATTGCACCATAAGTTGGTCTCTTGCTGTTGGCCATGATAGTACCCTGAGCCTGAAGTTCTTACTGACAGTAAAAATAAACTTGGATTTGGATGTTAGAAGACTTAGAGATCCTGGACAGCTTCCAATCTGTCTCACCTTCTGCTGCCTTGGAAAGCTGAGGGCTCTTTCCAGATGTATCTTTGGACAGACTAGTCCTCAGTCCTTCTCAGTGATAGCTTGGGAACAGACGTGTAAAGCCAGGCCTGAGAAGCATAATCTTGAGAAGGCCACTGCCATTTACAAAGAAGCAGCTTTTACCTTCATTTTGCCTTAAATACTCTCTTAAGCCTTTTAATTTACAAACAGCAATGATGAAGTCCATTATCTGAGTTAACAACAATCTTCTGAAATATTTGCTGAATGACCTAGCTCACAAAATATTTCCACAGGCTTTTCTATACGTGTATCCCCACTTTCCATGCTGCAGAACACAAAGGAAGCAAGCTCTGCTCCTGGAAGTTGGCAATGTGAGGGCTTGGTCCAGCAAAATGGTGACCACCCTTAGTTCCCACCATGGGCAATGGAAGTTGAGGGTACCAGCACCCACAAGAAGCCCATGGACAGCCATGGACACTATTTGGGCCTCCGGTGCAATGCCTGATTAGATAACAATCTGTCTCTAGATTCTTTCCCTCTCATTCTCACTTTTTCTTTCTCTGTCTCAATAATACGTGTAGCTCTGATTTGTTTTTTATCAAGATTAACAATGGAACAATACTGTTTCAAATATTAAAAAGGCAAAGAAATGTAGGTACTGAAAAGGAAGGAAAATACCTCAATTTCAAGCCTAAAGATTACTTTGGGTCCCAGAGGAAGCAGAAGCAATTTAGTGGCTGATACCCTTAGCAAGAAAAAAGGTTGTAAGATTAAGACCAACTGCTGTTTGGATAAGTGGTTGGTAATTGCACATATCAGCAATTATGTGCTGTCATATAATTTTTCTGTTACCTTACTCCTCTCTTGTGTGCTGTCAGGGTTTACTTGGAATGACCCTACATCTATGGTCCTCTTTGGATTCACCTTCTTAATGTTATACAACAGTGCCTTGCAAGTTCAAAGAAAAAAGAAGTCATTATTACAGGAGATGCCTGGTGGAGGTGCTCCTCTTCACAGATGTAGCTAGAGGCTACTGCTATAATAACCAGGCTTCCAGGAAGAGAAATAAAGAAAGGCCTCCTGAACCTGCAAAACCCTCTTTGTCCTCCAGCCTCGCAGGGGGAGAAGTGGGTGTGTGGGGGAGAGTTTTAGAAAGGAGAGGGTTGAGAGGAGTAAGAGAGGGTTGTCTCTGTGTGTGGCTCCGGTGCTATCCCACCTGTGATGCTGCAGCACCTGGCTGTGGGTCACAGTGAGGGTCTCAGTGGGAGCTGGGGTCCCCGAGGCTTGCTTGGTTGGGGGAGTATAGGTTACTGCATTGAATCCTCATCAAATGAAAACAGGGAGCTTGAGTTCACTGTATGTAGGCTGCTTACAACTCCTGCCCCAGATGGGGACGTTTTGATGGCCCACCCTTGAGCTGAGCGGTGGGGCTTACTTCTGTAGCTTGTCAGAAGCTTTGCATCACTCAGAAAGGCAAATGCCATCAGAAACACCTTTTCTCTCACAAGAAGTAACTGATTCCCCAATAAAATGTCAAAAGATAACAAAGTCTGTTCCAGATAAACTCATCTGCTCATTGCCTGAGGGAAGCCTCCAGCTTATATGGCACTGGGTGCTCCCACAGAGAAGAAAATATTTATCTCACTAATCAGATTCAGGCAGGAGTTGTAACTGCCGCTGTCTGCAGCGTGCCTACAGTACATCTAGAGAGGATGGACGACAGCTTTCAGGTATCCCAGTACTGACCTGCAGCGATGCCTCTGAGGTCCAGGACTTTATAGGGATGTAAAGGAGAGCAGGGTTTTACATGGGGATCCCACTGCACAAGCAGAGTGAGTCCTGTCTCTGCCAGGGTCATTGTGATGAGAAGCTCTGGGAAGGACCAGCAAACCACTGTGTCAGGCTGTGGGAGATGTCAGACCACAGCTGAACGCAGGAGTCTTAGCAGTGATAGAGAGGTGCCACCAAACAGCTCACGGAAGAGCTAATACCCTTTGAAAAGCAGATAAAAGATTCATCAGCACAGATGAAGATATGAGGGCTTGGGCTTAGACAGCCTGTAGCTGCTGCCAAGAAATTGTGTGGAAGGTAGAATGCATTTAAAAGGTTGAGTGGGGGCCAGCAAGTCAATAACTGAATAATCCCACCCAGATAGGAAACCAAAGCATAAACAAGAGTCTCCACATACTGACGAGTTAGCACTGGTTGCACTCTGGAAAGGATCCTAAAATAACAGAGATTCCTGGAGACAGAATAAACACATCTCTCAGTTGTCATCCTGAGCAGAGGGTAATTGCCTAGATGTCTGATTGACTCACTGCTAGGACTAAATATGTAGTGCTCTGACATGCTGTCACCTCCTTTGCTGTACATTTGAGATTTTTCAGTAAAGCACATCAGGAATCAAAGCAAATGTCCACTAGGAAAGATGCCTCTCGACCTTGAACTTTAATCACCAGCAAAGGGCTGAAAATGTATTTAAAATAAGTGAAGTTACTGCATTCCTGAGAGTGACATTTAAACTCAGAATTCCCCGGGGACTTGTGCACATACGATCCAACCCCCACAACAGAGGAACATGGAGTTGCAGCCCCTGTCTGAGGGCTGGGGAGCTGGCGTGTGGCTCTCTGAGCTCCCCAGTCAGATCACGACATGGTCCTCAACTTCACGCCTGATCCCCATTTCCTTTCCTGGGGTTTCCTTTGAGGTTTCCTTCAGCACTTGCACTGCTGGAAGAGACAGAGGAGCCAAGTTCCCAACGTAGTCTTCCTTCTAGTTTTAGCAACTCTTTTACCCTGAAACTGAGTGCTTGATGCCTTCTCAAACCACCACAAAGCTCTTGGTTTGTGCTTCCTATTGAGCGCTGAGCAGTCCTGTCTACCCTGCTCATGCTTTGCTTCCTTCCCACCTCAGAGCTCGTCTCAATTTCATAGAATAGAATTGTTTGGTTGGAAAAGACCTTTGAGATCATCAAATCCAACTGTACCTGTCCACTACTAAAGCAGCTATGTCAAACTTTTATTTACATAAATATATGAGAACCTACGCGGAAGCCTTAACACTGGAATGTTAATATGAATTTTCAATAAGTCTTGGAAGTTGCAGGGGACTGGACAACTCTCAACATAATACCAATTCTCAAAAGTAAAATGGCCTGGCCAAACCCTAGGCTGGCCCAGCTCCTGGGAAGGCTGATTTGCTGGTTCAGAGTTCAATTTATAATAGATATAAAAATAATATACTAAATGCAATGCAGTGTGAGTTTATGAAGGTAACTGTTTGTTAACTTGGTATTATACTGTAACATGTAATAGACTTCTATAAAATACTTTACTCCATAGCCTGTGACAGCTTAGGTACTGAACTCAAACCAAAATCAACCTGGCACATCACAGGTGAGAGGAAAATGTTTAAACCACAGGCCTTTAAAGGTAACTATAAAAGAAAACTACCACTAGATGAAAGTAATTCTGAAAGAGTCCTGGTTTGAAGTCCTCAGTCTTTCGTATTATGTACTTGAAGAAAAATAAGATCATCATCAGAAGGCACAGATAGTGGATGTGTGATAATAGTGAAAGGATAAATCAAGGTTGTGGGGTGATCTGCATCACCCAGTGAGCTGCATGCAGGCAACTGGTGCAGTCAGGCACCAAGTAATTCCTCAGCAAATGAGGAACATGGGATGAGCTTCCACACAGACTGCACTGGAAGGAGCTGAAAGCCAGTGTGCAAAACAGCTAATGCAAAACCCGGGGAAAATCTGCAAGTGGAAGAATGGAGGAAGGAGGTCACTTCACCTCTCACCATCCCTGCTGTGAAACTGCCTCCAGGATGGCAGTCCAGCAGTGCCATTGGGTGATGGAGCCGGAGAGGCTCTGAGAAGCTCCACAAAGAGACCAGGAATCACGGAATGGGGTGGGTGGAGGGACAGCTTCTTCTTTCTCCCCCCAAAAAAGGGACACTGGAGGCACAGGAGGGCTTCAGTGTGAGGCAATGGAAACCATGCACCTCAAATCCAGGTTGGTGGCCCAAGGACAAGACTTATCTTCTCTCTGAGTCTGAGAATTCACCCCGGAGCATACTGGATTCCAGGACAGAGTGAGCTTTTGAGGCTGGTTTACAAACCTGTCCCCTCGCCTCCAGTCTGTGTAGGAAATAAATATTTTCTAACAGAAATTTCAATGGAGTTATCACTTTCTGAGCACTGCAAATATATATATGCACATACACACAAAGCAACTTGTCTAATATATGTTCAAAATAGAAGTTTGAGATGTGAGAGAATTTTATCTGAAAAAACCCCAAGCATTCACGCAGAAGAGGATAACTTCAAACCTATCCACCTATCTACTCAACGCCAAGCTCTAGGTAGATACAGAAATCAAGTGGGAGCTAAAGCAGGCAGGCACATATAAAATTATTTCTGCAGGCAGAGAAGAATAGGACGTCCCTACAAGTGCTGCAACCGAGTTTTGAAGAGAAAAGTGGCAATTACCCAGCTGTGCCTCCTGCCCTCACACACACAACCTCGGGAGAGAGGTGATGGGCTCAGCTGAGACAGGCACATGTGCGCCAGGGGACTGGGATGGCACACATCTCCGCTGCAGCCGGCTCTTTTTCTACCCATGATGACCTACTCATGTTTCTCTTTTCTTTTACTGTAGGAAGAATATTACAACAACCCAGGGAAAAATGGGGTAGGAAGGTGTGCAGCATAGAGTGGAGGAAGCCAGCCCAAGCAGAAGACCAGGTGCTCTCTTGGTGCTCTCTTGGTGCTCCCTTGGTCTGATTTCATACCAGAAATGACTGGAAATAAGTCCAGTGATTTAAAACCAGTAAAAATGAGTCCTAGCTTGGGCTCACTGTACAGTAAATTCCCTTTTTCTCCAAAATTTTATTTGTCATCAGGAACCTTCACTCACAAAGACTGTAAAGCCAGAAGGTTCTCTCCATTCATTTACATATTAAAACTCAACAAATGATGAAAGAGAAGCAATTCCTGGAGACAGGAATAGTAGTTTTCTTACTTATGTTTATTCATTTTGGTTTTGCTCAGTGGACTATGCTCAACAAAAGCTGATTGTTTCAGATACCTTTGTAAGAGATGTTTTGCGCCATCATACACCACTATACAGTACGTTAACTTAAAGTGCTTTAACACAGTCAAAATGAAGGAGATATGTAATGCAGAGGAAATGTGTGGCAACACCTTTTGCTCCTCTTACAAGCAATGTTTGCCTACAGGTCTGCAGGGAAGCCTGCCCTTTCAGGCAGGCTGTGTCTGCCTGTCCTTTGGAGGAGAGGTTTGTCTGCAGAGCCAGGAGCTGGGCAACACCTTGAGGCAGTGCTTCAGTGAAGGTGCTGCTCCCCAAAGGGAAGAACAGGCGTTCTCAGTCCCAGGGGCAAAACCGACCATCTTGTCAGCCTTATCTTGTGATTGCTATTGGGATGGGTGCTCCCTCTCACTCAAAGCCCTCTGAGCAGAGGATGGATCCTGGAGATGATATTTTAAACTTCTATTTTCCCTTCAAGTGTCATTTGGTTTTATTTTTTCTCTCTCCCACATTGTTACACATTAACTGTATTCAACTACAGGGAGTATCAGAAAATATTACCTAAGCTTGAGAATAGATTTGCTCTCAAGTGACATCTTCCAATACTACTGATTTATACCCTTTTCCTGCATTGATCTGTTGGGAGCTTTCATCAGCTATATCTGACATAAACACTGTATTATTCTGTATTGCATTATACCCTAGAAATCCACTCAAATCCCTTTGCTCCTCAAATTAAAGCAATATGCATTACAGTGTCCTGATTTCCTTCTATTCTTGCATTTGCATTTTTGTATCATGCTCTAGATTACTCATGTATATTTTGGCATAAGCATCTCCCTGTTCATTTAAGAACATTGCCTTTAATCTTCATTATACCTTGAAGCATACAAAATCTCAGCCCCAAAGGACACGTGGAGACAATTAGTTCCCACAGTGGCTGAATTTCCATGGAAGTTATTTAAAGCAAATGTCATGTTGTTTAGAAGCCCAAGCCTTTTTCCAGGGTGATCCTGTGGACACCTACAATGTGTCTCTGGTCTCACTGCTCCACACAGCGTGTGAGGTTCAGCTGCATGGCAGCTTGCCGTGCTTTTGGGAAGGGACTTCTCTTGTCACAGCAGCACAGACTGCAGCTCTGTGGCCAAAAGGTTGTTGTCACATGGACCTGCTGGGATGCCTGAGCTCCTTGTTAGTTTATCCACTGAATTTGTTTGCCTGCAAGTAGCTTTCTGATGACGGAAACAGAATGGCAGCTGTAGGTTGTACTTTTGCTGCAAGAGATCAGGTGGATTCACTACATTGTCTTATGCACTTTGAGCATCTTCACAATGATCTGCTATTTCTTACAAAATAAAATGCTACAAGAGTACACCTAATAATAGATCTCGTAGTTTGGGTGGGGTTAGGATTTTTTTGTGGGTCTACATTACTTTCCAGGTTTGTCCTGTGGTAGGACTCCATGTAGGTCCAATGTTTGCCCCAATTAATTTGGTTATACTGGAAATACATTCAGTCAGCCAGAGCCCTGAATCAGTAAAGCTACGTGACATAGATGAAAGGGCAGGATTTTCCTTGAAAGTGGAGCTGCAGACTTTTCTGAGGTAGTATATAATAGATGTGTTGGTTCAGACTTACTCCATTTGATAGCCAGTCTAGCTAACCCAGTACACTCTTTAATCTAGACTTCCCTGTATTATTATATCCCTTCAAGAATGTGGGCTAGTAAAGCTGATAGGAAAAGACTTCTGTAATTTAGGGACAAGTAAGTGTTTCCATAGGGGTGAGGGAAGACAGAAGACCCAGGCTTTATTCCAGTGAGGGCTGAGACTGTCAAACTCAGAAGTGACCCTATTATTGTCCACTCTTATTTTCAAACATCCACTATAAGATATCTGAGATCTGGCTTAAAGATCTGAGCACCAAAGGCTCTGCAGGCAACCAGAGCACACTGAGCACTGAGATACTAAATAAGTCCATTCAACCTGGCTCAGGACAGGCTCTCAAGAAGCATCTTGAAAGCTGCAGTCCTTTATAAGGGGCAGCAAGCATACCACAATGCTCAGGAAGATCCAGTGGGTTGTGCAAGCCATGACCCATTGTGGTGAGCATGTAGAGCATGGCCTTTGGGTCTGGTGTCAGTAAAAAATGGAAATGTCAACCATGGTACTTGGAAAGGAGAAGCCTTTGTATATAAGGTGGAGCTGAAGATGGTTTGGCAAGAAAACCACTATCACCTGGAGTCGTAGGAGGAATATGTCTGCAGCTTCCAAGTCAGAATGGGAAATCTCTTTCTCCACCCATGTTTAGGCAACACCCTCATGCAGAACCACTAATCAGTCCAGCGAAGCTTCAATCACAGTCACTAACATGGAGCTCTCCTTAGAGGATAGTCCAACATCATCGATGTACTCATGAGGTCAGCATCTCCTGAAATCTCCTACAAAATTTCCCTCTCTGGTCTGTTCACATACAAGAGTAAAAGATGCTATCGCTGCTAAAAACGTCAAAATTTTATATCCAACCCAAGCACAAGTGACCCATCTCTGATGATTTTCACTGAGTGATGAACAAAAAGGACAGACAAAAAAGACAGAGGGCTAACAAAACCAGCTAAGTTGTGCTTTTCAGAGCAAGCAAAATACCATTGCATATTCATTAAGATATGTTCAAAAGTTCAGAAAATTCCTTCCAGTAGTATAATGGGTGATAATTCAATTTATTTATGTTTTTAAGGCATGAAGACTAGCTTTAATTTCCCTCAACTGTGCCTCTATTATTATTAATCTACTTATCTTCTAAAAAGATCATCTAAACTACACTTCTATAGGGAATGTGATCTTTGGCCATGTAGGGCTTTGCAATTACCCAGTTCTGAATGAACTTGTTGTTAAAACATTTTTTAAGTCTAATGAAAACATTAGATCAATTCCTCGCAGTGATAGTTGTCATTAAATCAATAGTGTGTGTAAGTCCATTATACTGATATTTGACACGAACTGCCGAAGGTCTGCTAACAATGAACCATACTGAAGTGTGTCCTCTGCTAAGCATATTTCATACGAGATAAAAATCTGTTAAGTCTACAGTAACTGAAACTTTTCTTCTTTAACTAAAATAAACAGATATCTGAAATGTTGCTGTAACTCACACTAGGACCACCATGATCACACAGCTTTTGGAGCCGGTCCCTTTGTCACACCTTTATCACAGCTGTGCTCTCAAATCAGTTAGAAAAGATTTTTAATTTTTTTTTAAACTTATTTATCTGTATGACTTACAAAGCACAGAGATTTCATAATAAAGTTCTGCTAAGCATGCAGGATCTGATCCTACCCCCTCTGAAAGCAATGGCACTGTCACCAACTTCAGGTCTTCCAAGAAGGAACAACATCTCTGCATCACAGCAGAGCAGCTTCCAGGGGCAAGAAAGACAACCAGACCCATTTCCCCATGGAGAAAAGCAGTTTCTTTGTATATGCCATTAGATTGCTAATGGGAAAGATTATTGAAAGACCTCTGCCTCTATGTTCTTTAAACATTTTTCCAGTGGCCTGCAAATTCAATTTCCATTCCTACCATGGGTTCTTCAGAAACAGCATCACTATCATTGCTATGAGAGAGTTGGGGCTGTTCAGCCTGGAGAAGAGAAGGTTCCAGGGAGATCTTATAGAGGCCTTCCAGTACCTGAAGGAGCTACAGAAAGGCTAGGGAGGGACTTTTTACAAGGGCAGGGAGTGAGAGAACAAAGGGTAATGGCTTTAAACTGGAAGAGGGTGGGTTTAGATGAGATATTAGGAAGAAATTCTTTCCTGTGAGGGTGGTGAGACACTGGAACAGGTTGCCCAGAGAAGCTGTGGATGACCCCTCCCTGGAAGTGTTTAAGGCCAGGTTGGATGAGGCTTTGAGCAACCTGGTCTAGTGGAAGGTGTCCCTGCTGATGGCAGAGGGGTTGGAACTGGATGATCTTTAAGGTCCCTTCCAACCTCGACCTTTATATGATTCTATGATTCTATCAATGCAATCCTGCGAGAGTGCAGTGTCTGATGTTCATAATATATTATGGGATTTTTACCATGAGAGAAATAAAAAACTTGAGAAAATGGCTAGCTGATGGAAAGGTTAAAGTCCAGAGAAGAGCCATTCAGCATGCCGTTTCTTATGACTGATAATTTTTCAGCAGAAATACGTAATATTTGCTCACAAGCAAAGGAGCTGTGAGCACACATTGTGTAAAGGGAAATAATGGTCAATGGCAGAAACTGGCAATTTTTGGGCTGAAAAGACCACTTTAAACTGAAAATTCAAACTGTTTGAAAACTGTTAAAGATTTACTAAGGAACATGTAGAGGACCAGTGAAACTTCATCAAACAATTTTTGGGAATTTTCTTTCTCAGAAATGGCACTTTTTCACACACAAACGAACAAATTGATAGGGAAAAAAAAATTCACCTGAGATATTCTCTGAGACTTTGGCTTCTGTAATTCTTGCAGCAGAAAACCCCAACCGGCACAGAAGCGAAGCGAGAGCCGCCGCAGAGCGGGGTCCTGCCCTGCCCTGTGCTATGGCTCCCACTAACGGCAGCCAGGGACAGCTCGGTCACTCCCGACAGGGCAGAGAGAGCAGGAAAAACCCTGCAAAACGTTCTTTACCTCATCTTTGAGGTTTGGTTTTTAAATGTCTAAAAATACAGTGACCAGATAGGTTTTTCTGAATCGTTTCCACAGTCAGAATATGAGTGTAATAGAAAATAATCTTAATATTAGTCTCCTTGGATGGGTTTTATTTCACTTTCAGACATCTGCAACATAGACTTCTAGAGCTACATTCTCATTATAGACAGGGAAGCAAGACCCAGGGTGTGATTCCTATTGATGATCTAACCTATATCAGACATGAGATGAAACATTATCTCGATTTCGCTGCCGACTTCTGTCTTGCCTGTACATGAAGTTGGGTTGGAGATTGCCCCAGTGTGACTGCAAGGAGACATCATGCAGAAAACAAAGCCCTTTTGCTCAGCCAGTGAGGATGACGGTGGTTGAAATGAGGACATATTATGTAGGACTCTCCTTTAGGGAGCCCAGACTAGGGGATGAGTGCTGTGGGATGGAGATTCCTGTCTATAGTTGAGGAGAGCTTCAATTCCCTTCTTGTGGGGTCTTTAGACTTTGGTTAAGTCTGTGCTCCAGTTCTGTTACAAGGGGGAAAGACCAAAAATCTCAGGTGAGAACTGGTAACTGTGGAAGGAGACAGACATCTGTATGTTTGTTTTACAGTTCAGTTCTGAGCACAATGGAGATTATCAAAACAGCTGAGTAATTTTCTGTTTGTAACACTGCAGAGATATCTCCCCACAATCAGACGCAGAGACCAGGTGCAGGCTGGCCTTGGGTCCCACTTCTAAATCTCAGATACATTTTTATAAGGCCTCTGACTCAAGGAATAAACATGAGAGGATTACAGCTAATCAGATAAGTATGTCTTTATTTAACTGTAACATCAAAAATTAAGCTTGCAGTATGTTCTTAAGAGATAGAGTCTTCAATCTAATTCAAAGATTTTTTGGAAAGATTTTTTTCCTTTTAATTAAATTGTGTTGATTTTATTTGACATTTGATTTCAAGAGAACCGCCAGTACTTCTCCTTCACTGTCTGCCTCGAATCTGCCTGCAACATGTCACAGTCAAGTGGCTACCCTGCTCCTCCTGAAGGTTGCTGTATTTTAGCTTCTCCATGTGTCATACAGATGAGTTGAGGTACTGATCAGCCACTTAAACATTTCCCACCAAAGATCTGGATAATCTGTACAGTGCAGCAAAGTGCTGTGCAAGAAGCACAGCATGCATCCGGCACGTAGGTATGTGCAGGGAATGTAAAACACAAGGTAGGCTTTCCTTGCACTGAGGAACAAGTTATGTCAGGATAAGCAACACAGAAAATATCCTGCAAATACTAGGGAAAAGGTTTTGGACAGTTTGTCTCCCTGCACTGGTCTGTGGTGGGGCCAGAGCAGCACCCAATGGGTGCAGCCAACAGTGAGTCGTTGAAGTTCCTTTGAGCTCAAATATTGCTCTTTTTCAGCAGCCTGTCCATATTGCAATGTATTTTATATTTCAGGTCCATGGATGAAGTCTCAGCCTTAGGTCTCAGCCTGGGTCAGTCCTCTGGTCTGGCCCCCTATGTGACCATAGCACGTACCTATGATGGTGGTTCCGTGGTGGAGGTGGGAAAGGCAGAGCTTCCCCTCTTGATGGCAATGCTCCTTGCAGGACCACAGTGGTGGTCTTTAGTGACCTCCTCATGTTCAAAACCACATGCATAACTGCAGAGCCCAAGAAGGAACTTAAAGAGATACTCCATATGTTAAAACAAAGTGTAAGTCCTTCAGAGATGGGATCTAATGCACTAAACCATAAAAGAGCTAAAAAAAAGATGCTGTGCTATACAGAAGTAATTACACAAATATATTAAAGTTGCAAATCAGGATCTCAGAAGCCAGAAAACGCCTGCCTTAGCATCGGCTGGGAAAGAGCCCGTGTTTGCTGAATTCCCCTCTCATTTGTTGCTGAAACTGGAAGCTGCCCAGTGAACGAGGCAGGAAATTCGAGGAGGAGGAAGGAGACATGGTGAAGACAGCTGAATGGTGTCCTGGGGAACTGGCTGCTATCTCTGTCCCTGCTGAAGAGTTTCTCTGAGATACTGCCAAGTCATCCAAACCATATATCGAAAGCTTTGTCTCAGCAATTGTGTGGGGGTTTTTTTTTGAATGCATAAATTAATGTCCCAAGTTCTGATTCACAAAACTGCTGAGCACTCGTTGATCTGAAAGAAAACAAGGGCACTGTCCTTCCAGAGCATAAAGTGCTAGAGAACATGAAGTGTTCAGAAAAATCAGGTCATTAGGCATGCAAATTGGGTCATCAAAATTAGTGGATCTTTTTGACATTAATCTCTCTAGACTTCTTCCTGGGAAAACAGGGAAATCCCATACCCTACAGGAGAGTTGTGAACTAAATTAATTTAATGTTTGTTTCCCCACCAGCTCCCTCTCCATCTGATGCTGATGCTATTTGCATGTCAGGCAGGCTGTTGCCACCTTTTCCTCGCTCGCTGCAATCACCAAGGACATGGTCGAGGTGTGGATGGCTGCTGTACAGGTACGGAGCATCCTCAGTCCTGGGCAGACATGGAATGGGAGCCCTGTCCTGGCCCCTACAGCCTCACCAGGCACCTCTGGTGCTGATGGGTCCACCTGGGCTGCTGAGCACTATGATTTCTAGCTCCCAAATTCTCAAATTTGGTCATATTTGAGCACTGTTTCACAAGTCCAGAGTATCATGAAGGCCAGGATGACCTGCCCACTGCCCAGCTTTAGGGCAGTGCTCCCTTACTTACATAGTTTCCCAACAGCAAAAGCAACTTCTGAACGTGCTTGTTCCTGAAGGTGGTTCTGCTCCCCTTCCATTTAGACAAGTCCAAGTCTATTATCCCTAAAGTAAAACACTAAAACTCCTACCACAGATGTTTAAAGTAAGCATTTCACAGAACAAAGAGCTTATTCAGCTTGAAAAGAATTACTACCTATGGAGAAGTACTAACGCCTCAGCTCCTCGCTTCTCCAGTTCCCGGCATCTGGGGGCCGTCTCAGTCACTGCTCAACCTGCCACCCCAAATCCTGCTGCTGGCAGAGGCAGCAGGGTGGGACCCCTCAAAACTGCCGTGCCTCCATCACCCACGGCTTTGTCAAGGGATTCGGGGAGAGAGCTACGGCTGCGTCTGAAGCCACAGCGTTCATCAGGGAGGACTTATTTCAATATGTTGTTGAAACTATCTGATGTCAGGTTATGTGTCTCAGGGGGATGCACGTTTCGTGTAGTTTGTTATGCCATCTGTTAAGAAATGCAGCCACTCATCTTTCTGCTGCACGACCACAGATGGGGAGTTTTTCCCCCTGTGTGCATTACTGTCAATATATGCCAAAGCCTTCTTAGCTGGAGCCAGGTGGAATCACCACCACGACGAGCATGCCTGGGAAGAAGGGTGCTGCATGGGTCTTCCCAAGCACCTTGGCTCGTGGTGTGCAGATGAGCTTAACGAACAAAGCCAGCCTACGCCGGCGAGGTCAGGTCCCTAAATTCCTCTGGCTTGCAGGGCAGTGAGCGATGACTCCAGCAGTGGAGCTCGAGGAGGAGGTCGCGTGGCTTCGTGCAACACGGCGGGCAGCCCCAGTTGCAGATTTGACCCTCTTGGCTGGTTGTGGATGGTGTTTGACCCAAAACACTGGCAACAGCACCATGAATCTCAGACGGAGAAAAAAATCTGAAGCCTCAACAGCTGCCTCTGTGGAGGTGCCACAGCTCTCAATGAGGGCTTGGTGTGCGCTTAACTAAACACCACGTCTCCAGTGCTCCAGACTGCGAAGGAAACGGTGCTCTGCTGACTGACTGACCAAGTCCTGCCGGGGAAAAAGCAAACACGAAGCGAGCAGCAAGTTCCCCAACGGCTATAAGCAGCTATTGACTTAAGCATCAATAACATTCCTTTTTTTCAGGAGTGATTATAGCACCTTTTAATATTGAGCTGACACTTTTCCAGCGTGACCGAGTCTGTTCCTGAGCCTGTGGGTTGAAAGTTTTAAAGAGAGGTTTTACAGAAAGGGGACTGTAACTGTAGGTTTTATTGAAAAGTGGACATTTTAGAGAAAGGGATGTTGGTTAGGAAGAGACGTTTTACAGAAAGAGGATTTAATTAGAAAGGAAAGTTTTGCAGAAAGGGAGCTGCAAAGCCAGCCCAATCTGATCACCCTCCACTCACTGTCTCTTTGGGGCAGGTGTTTCACCCAAGCAGAACAGGAGCTGGTATCAGATTTATTTTCACTGGATGCTGGTTTCAGATTTATTTTCACTGGAAAGAGAATGGTCACCCTGCTCTCCTGGCACAGGGGTGGCAGCACCCAGCAGCGTTCCCCAGGGCAAGCAGTGCTGATGTCCTCCAGGAAGACCCCAGTCAGCAGCAGGAGAAGCAAAGCATCTCCCTGGGGATGAGGAAGCACTTCTGAAGCTGGTGGGCATGTCAGAAAGTCTGTCTGAAAATGAAACCAAAAAAATATAATTTTTTCCACCAGTGTTAGAAAGATCTTTCCCCTCCTCCCCCAGCCCTGCTCCCAGCTGTGGGTGGTGCTCAGCCCCTCTTCAAACCTGCTTCCAAAGCTCAGACCTGGAATGCTGCCTTGGGAAGTAGCATTTTGAGATAACAGCAGACTTTTGTGCCCATTACTTCTTATAAAAACCCAGTTGGCCTCAGTGGACACAGTCCCCCCACTGAGCCCTCCACTTCTGCAAAGCTCCACAGGCTCCTGCTCCCCATGCCCTCTCTGGCTGGGCTCCATGGACCTTCAGAAGCAGGTGAGGTGGCCCCAGCTCCAGGGGGACTCCAGAAATCACTGGGGACCCTGGCAGACCTGGAGGTGACACCAAGTGGTTCTAAAGCACCAAATGATTAACACTTGCCCATTCTGGATTTTTATAACGAAATGCAACTTTTGACCAGTGGCCAGTTCATGCAGCAAGAAGGCAGATGCTCTACGCAAAGATTTTGTTGATGCTCTGTGTGGACTTTAGGCTCCATCCCCTGTCTCACACTGCAGGATTGGGGCTTAATTTACTGAGGAATGCAATCAAATAGAAAAGTTAAAGCACTTTAATATAATATTGTGACTAATGAAAAGAATATCTTAATTTACAGATATCTTTAAGTGTGCACACACCCATGGAAAAAAAAAAACCCAACAACTCTTAAAACAATTTTCAAATAAACGGATATTTTATATTTTGCATAGATGTCTTTGAGGCATGTAAAGCCCTGTATGTAAAGCAACCTCCAGCAGAGCTCTGCCTGCCATGACCTCTCAGCAGGCACTGCCCATGTGCATTTATTTTGAGTGCCCACTCATACTGCACCTGCGTCTCTGATGGCACAGCAAGGAGACAGCTGGCAGGATCCCCCAGCTTGGGGATGCTTCAGCCACAGACCAAGTTCATCAGCACTTATGTGGAGCCCCATGTAGATGAAATTTTCCTCCATGTCTCTTACAACTGGGAGACTGCCAGTGCTACATCTGCCTCTGTAAGTTATGAGTCCTGCAACAAATATTTCAACTCCAAAAAATAGGGCCCCAGGAGAGAAAGGATTAGGAGTAACCCTTAAAAAAATGAATTCTTTATGTTTTAATATCCGCATTCATATCTCAGCCTCTGTCAAGTTTTTCACACAGTGCTTTGGATGGGGGGCAGCCAAGAGTCATGGCACCTTGGAGGGAGCTGCTGGTTGAGGGAGCATGTCCTTAGACACCAGGAAGGGCAGCCACAATGCAGACCTCCGAGGGCAGAAACATTTGCTTCTTTCTGCACCTGTATAATTCCTCATGTGGACACCCACTAGGGTTGCCAGATTTAAAATCTGAAAATACAAGATACAGCAGCCGCAACAGCTGGAGGAAGCTGTGAGGAACTATTTTTCCACCATGACACTGACAAAAAAAATTGGAAATGGAAGAGAAGATGGAGCAGAAAATAGAATAGAAAAAAATAGGAGAGTAAAAACTGCATGGAGGACAGAGTAGAAAGGAGAGGAAGTAAAACACAGGAAAAAAAAAATCCCTCTTTCAGTCCTGAAAATGAGTAAGTGTGCAGAAAAATAACAATTTTGCTCTTACAAAAAATTGCAAAAAACCCCAAACAAAACCTTCTGAATGGGCAAAAATGCTGGCCCTTACAAAAACTCATGATCTCCTCAATTTTTTAGGCAAATGACCAGCAACCTGACAACTTTTGTGCATCGATCCTTAGGAAACAGCACTCCCCCTGACTCCTGTCAAGAAGGACAAGGGATTAGCTCAGGCACCGAGGAGCTGACATAGTTAAACACTGCTGCTGGCAGATACAATCCAGTTTATGACTGAGGTTGTAAAAACATGCATGAAAGCAAATTCGTAAGAAACATACTCTAATGAAGATGTATAGAAGGGCTGTAATGCCATGTAGCCTCTTGATAGCTAAGGCCCTGATCCTGCAAATTAAGCTAAGCGGTGAAGTTAATCAGATGCATAAGCGTTTGCAACATCAGTGGGTTTTCTTTTCTTCCCCAAATGAGCTAAATTCAAAAAGCCTTGGTTTAAATTACACGAAGATATTAGCAACATTGGTTCTTTATTAGAAGCATTTATTCATTCCGGGTGTACAGTACAGAGCAACACGCCTGGCATGGTTAGTGATGCGTGAACCTGAAGGGGAAGAAATCCCTTTGCATTCCCTTCACAGCCAAGTTGCACAACAATTCAGGCTGCTGCCTCAGCAGCCAAATGGGCAGTTTTCCAAGCCTAAAAGTCAGCAACGAACCCAAGTGTTAAGGCAGCTTTGTTCTCTCTTAAAGCTGACCAGATATCTTTGGAAAGCTCCCTTGGATCATGCTTCTTCCTCCCCATCTTCTCCCTGAAAGCTTCTTCCACTAAAAGAGGTGAAAACTTCACGTGGCTTCACAGGGTCAATGGCAAAACCTTTGGTTCATGACAAAGCTATAAACATCCTGATGGGGGTGACCAAACTAGAGCAATGCATCTAAGAGAAGAGAAGAAAAAATCCATGCTCTCCAACAGCTCATCTCCTATCTCAGAGGTAAGTTTAAAGCTCTGGCAAATGCATACTAGCAGCAGGCATGGCAAGGTAACCCTCAGGAGTTGTCCTGTGCTTGTCTTCATGCCAGGGAATGAAATACTAACTCAAAGCAGCCAAACCTGCTTACAATTTGCACACCTCAAAGACGTCACTAAAATAATTTCTTTCATAGGATGCAGGATTTCTTTTTCAGTTAGAAAAAAAAAAAAACAAACAACTGTCAAAAGCTGAAGAGGCAAAGGAGAGTGAGACCTCTCTGTAAGCAGAGGATCTCCATGATCATAACACAACACGATCAAGGCTGGGAGGCCAAGGGACCTTGTCCTCTCAGCACACCCATCAGCTCCGCTGTAAGATTTCTCATGTTGATCAGTTGAATGGTAACAGTTTCTCATAGCAAAGCACCCGAGCAGCATCCATCAGGTAGGTAAGCTCATGAGATATCGGTGTGTGGGTGATCAGGGACTACCTCTTCCACAGTGAAATGTGGGCATTGTTGGGATGGGGTGTTTAAGCTATGGCATAATATACATCAGTGTGGTACAACAGGAAAAATTGTGTAAGAGCTTTTAGAAATAATTTACTTTATTCAAGAAGAAATACAATACTGAGAGGCAAGAGGAATACAAAAAGTACAAGTGAACAAATGGCTTTTGCTTTTCTCCACCATTTTTAAGAGGCTTAAGTGAAAATTTCTAATAATATTTTTTGGGTAATCTCCAGTTTTTCTCAATATGCATCATCTCCATTTTCTACTGGCTGTGACAAGAATAATTTCTCATCCAAGCCTTCCAGCAACCTCCTTGATTGATACTGTCTATTTAACAAATACTTTCCTCCCGCACCACAGCTGTACTCAGGTCTTTTGTAGCCAGTCTGTGCTGAATGGCCACAATATGTTCAGAAACCAAGAATGTCTGTAAATATTTCACTGTACATGAGCTGAAATTTCAGGGAACTCGCCCCAGATTCCATGGTCACTTGTAGTCATACGTTACTTCAATTTTGCAGCAGGAGCAAAGGATCTAACCTTGTCTTTGAACCTTGGTCCCATACCGAGCAAAAAGGAAGATGGCAATGACAAGAGTGAAACAGTATTTACATGCCAAAGTATCATTTCTAGTCCCCCAGCCACAAATGTCTGGAAGATATTTTGAGTACATATAACTGTTCTTATCTCTTTTCCAGTCCTGGCTCTACATACCTCTCACTGGTCATTCTTGGAGATAAATACTGTGCCAGATGGATTTTTGCTCTGACCTGGTACACAACTTCTTACATGGCAGTAGGAACAAGACCTAGCTTTTCTAAATTTCCCAGGTTTGGAAGTGTTTCAAATGGAAAATAGAAAAGAAAAAGAAATGCCATCAATCTAGTAACATTTTTTTTTTTTACCACTCTTCCATGCACTGTTTGTAATAACCAGACAAGTATTAAATAGCTACAAAGTGACAAGAGGAAAAGAAGATGAAAAGGGGAAAAGAAAAATCCCAAATATATCCTGTTATTTCCTACAAGGCTAAAAGAGATGAAGCAAGTATTAAAATTATCTTAAGAAGTAAAAATAAATGCTAAGAACAATTTGAAAAACAAAATGCTGTTTCGTTTCAAATCTGCAAGAGAATATCTGCTTTTTTTTTTTTTTTTTCCACTTCATCAAAAATGAATTAAATTAATTAAATTAATTCATGAGGTAACCTCTTCATCTCAGTCTAACCCCTCCACATCAGAACGCCGGATGAAGGGGACATGGAGGGAAAAAAAGAGGGGGCTTCCTGGAGTGCTTTGTGCTGAGGCTTTTTTGGGTTGCATAGCAGCTGGTGGGCAACTGTGGGCAGCATCTCTAAGCTATAGCAACGCTTGGGGTGATGGCTGGCAGCTGTGCCAGCCCTTGGATCAGCCCCCAGGCCCAGAAACGCAAAGACATCATGAGGCCATTTTCCTCCCTTGTCTTGTGCTGAGCCTGGGAGGCACAAGAAAAAACCTGGCATTGACCATTCTTCTTGCTCTCCATCATCCAGAGCTTCCACACCCAAAACTCACAGGGATATCCACTCTGTATGCATTTGCAGAATTGGTCCAATGTGTTTCAGAGATCACTCTTTTCTCACAGCCAGAATGATAACAAGCTAGATGTATACTAGCTCTTTGGAATAACTGTTGGAACAAGATCAAATTGGTAGGCGGGGTGTTCAGTCCAACAAAGCCTAGCTTTTAACCCACAAATGTTTCATAACAGTGCTCCCTTAGCTTGCTGCAGAAGATTTTTTTTGCTAAACTCAGGCACTAACCAACACTGTCAGCCTGGTCTGTTTAGGGCATACCTGACATGGTCCAAAAGCACCTTCTGAAATCATCTGTTTAACTCAACTCCACAGCTGCTGTGTAAATTTAAGGACTGAAGATGAGGTGGTACCTATGCAGTCTCTGACCAGGACATTTGCTCTTGAGTTAATTCACATTAACAATGTAAATTGAGCAGGTTCCGGGAGGTACAACACAAAGTCAGCACTGTTGGTACCAGAGGAGGCAGCACCAGTTCCCAACTGCAAGCAAACGTGCATTTTGGTATAGCTCCTGCTGGAAAAAGAGGAATGCCACTGTTAATCCCTGGCTCCTGAATAACTAAACATGAGATACTTGTCAAGAAAAACAAACAAACAAACAAACAATTTTAATCTTTTCTCTAAGTGGCTGCCAAATCTGACATAGACAAAATATCAAGCAGAAAGATGTTGCAGTTTTCCCTTCAAATCTCTAACTGCAGAGAGCATTCGGCCATGGCTCTCCCCCAGATTAGTGAGAAGGTCGGCAGCTCCCATCAAAGAGCTGCCTCCGCTCTGCAGCTCCAGCCTGACACCTGTCAGCTTCATCAGCTGGAATTGAAACCTTTCCCAAACCCTCTGGCTCTGCCTGGGAGCACACAGCCCAACCTGAGCTCTGCCTGGACTCATCCAGAGCCCGACACCGATCGATAAGTGTCCTTCCTCCCATTGGCATCTGCAATCTGGTGCCTATGTTAGAGAAAAACAACGCTTGCTGCCACGTCACAGGTCTGCTCCAAGGGCTCTCTGCTACTGCCACCACCCTGGCAGGTGACACCAGGGACCTAAATGAATGGAGAACCGGGGAACCTCAACAGCAGAGCCTCCTGCCTTGCCTGCACAAAGCTCCAGCCAGGTAGCACCAGTGTGAGGCTGGAACTGGAGTTACCATGGTGAACCACAAACCCTGTCACTGGAGACTTCCTCCTTACAGGATTTCTGGGAGATGTGGTACAGCTGATTGTAATGCTAATTTTCTTAAAGGACTGCAGTGATGTGCTTATGTCAGATGCTGAGCACTGCTGGTTGCGGGAGCCATCCTCTCCCCTTCAGGGACTGGGAATCCTGCTTTAAGTCATCAGTAAAAATAGAGTTTCACTAATTCCCAGTTGGTTGCATCACAGGAGTATCACACACACACAGAGCAGCAGCTGCTTCAGAGAGATACAGAGCGAGGATTTCAGGACTGTAAGGAGGTTCAGGTTGCACACTGCAATGGCTTCAACACTGGTGGCTGAAGTCAACTCTGTGCTTTAAGTCTCATAAACGCTCTCATATTAAGCAGTGTCCCCTCATCCCATGGCAGAGGTGAACACTGCTTCCAAAATAACCTTAAATGCAACAATCCTCTCAACAATCCAATTCTCTCTACAATTACCTGAAAGGAGGGTGTACAGAGGTAGGGGCTGGTCTGTTCAACCAAGTAACAAGTGAAAGGACAAGAGGAAATGGCCTCAAGTTGTGCCAAGGGAAGTTTGGATTGGGTATTAGGAAGAATTTGTTTCCTGAAAGTGTTCAGGCATTGGAAGGGGTTGCCCAGGGCAGTGGTGGAGTCCCTATCCCTGGAGGGATTTAAGAGTCATCTAGACATAGTGCTGAGGAACATGGTTTAGTCAGGTAATGATTGGACTTCATGATCTTAAAGGTCTTTTTCAGTCTAGGCAACTGTGTGATTCTGTGAATCCAAAAGTTTGGATGTGGCTGGCCTCTGCCTCCACTTCAAGATTCATTGATATACCTCAAGATGTAGCTAAGGTTGGGATTTCTGCTGTTGTACCTACAGGTGCACCAAGATGTTTGGTGACTCAATGATGTCCCTTCCATGATCTTACACTACATAGGTCCTGTCCATGATTCACAAGTAGAAGTCTTTAAATCAGGAGTAGAATGCTTACTTAATAGTATTTCTTAGCTCAGAAATGATAGACTCAGCAGAGGTTTTGATGAAACTCTGTTGCCTGTTCAGTGCAGGAGATGAGACAAAATAATTGCCACCATCGTTTCTGATCTGAGAGACCTATGGAAAGAGAAGCTGAGAAATAACCAATGTAAGAGCAGGAAGACAAGAAAACATAAAGCATAAAGTGCTACTAAGTGTCCTCCAATCTCCTCATTGCTCAAACATGCTTTCAGTCCAAGGCAGGCACACCTCTTGGAACCTGGTTCTGCTGATTCCTGGTCTCAGGCAGTCCTACAAGCGCTCCTAAAGCACATAGCCTTGCAATTAAGAGACACCACACTTGCACAGGACCAAGGGTTCAAGCTCTATGAAAGTGTGGAAGGAATCAGAAGGGAGGCAGCTGCTGCCGTATCTGCAGGCAGTCCCAGGGCATTTACATATCCAGGAAAATTGTTCTGATTACATCCAAACTAAGTGCAAGTTTTTGCTTAAAATATCTATATGACACTTAGTAGCACTTATATGCTACTTCTGTTGGGAAAAATACTATGCATTTTGGCTTCTAGAAAATCTCGAATTCATATAACAAGAGTGAGACCTCTCTTAACTTTGGCATTCACATTGCCCATCTTTACATGACTCTGCTAGCTTACTCATGAGGACTACTCATTTAGATCATAGAATGAATCATAGAATGTTATGGGTTGGAAGGAACATCAAAGATAATCTAGTACCAATCCCTCTGCTATCAGCAGGGACACCTTCCACTAGACCAGGTTGCTCATCCAACCTGTCCTTCAACACTTCCAGGGAGGGGGCATCCACAGCTCCTCTGGGCAACCTGTTTCAGTATCTCACCACCCTCACAGGAAAGAATTTCTTCCTAATATCTCATCTAAACCTACCCTCTTCCAGTTTAAAGCCATTCCCCCTTGTTCTATCACTTTCTGCCCTTGTCAAAAGTCCCTCACCAGCCTTCCTGTAGTCCCTTCAGGTACTGGAAGACCGCTATAAATTCTCCCTGGAGTCTTCTCATCTCCAGGATGAACAGCCCCAACTCTCTCAGCCTTTTCTTGCAGAAGAGGTGCTCCAGCCCTCAGATCATCCTCATGGCCTTCCACTGGACTCGCTCCAACAGGTCCATGTCCTTCTTATGTTGGGGGCCCCCAGAACTGGACGCAGTGCTCCAGGTGAGGTCTCACGAAAGTGGAGTAGAGGGAGAGAATCACCTCCCTTGACCTGCTGCCCACGCTTCTCTTGTTGCAGCCCAGGACACGGTTATTTGCTCTGGGCTGTAAGTGCACATTGCCAGCTCATGTTCAGCTGCTTGTCCAACAGCACTCCCAAGTTCTTCTTCTCAGGGCTGCTTCCTTCTCCACCCAGCCTGTATTTGTGCTTGGGGTTGCCCCGACCCAGATGCAGGACCTTGCATTTGGCCTCGTTAAACTTCATGAGGTTAGCACAGGCCCACCTCTCAAGCCTGTCAAGGTCCCTCTGGATGGCATCCCTTCCCTCCAGTGGGTCAATTGAACCACACACCTTGGTATTCATCAGCAAACTTGCTGAGGGTGCACTCAATCCCACTCTCCATGTCTCCGACAAAGATGTTAAACAGTGCCAGTCCCAGTATTGACCCCTGAGGGACACCACTCCTCAGCGGTTTCCATTTGGACATCGAGCCATTGATCTCAACTCTTTCCACACAGCAAACCCTTAAAGTATTCTCATAGCGTCTCCAAACATGACCACACTGTGCCTGGGCCACCTTCAATTCTTCCTCCAAAATCCTAACAGCGTTCATTCTACGGCACCTTTACCACTTGCTCCTCCCTCAGCTCATCCACATCACTCTCCAGACCTGCTGCTTCACCTATGTACTTATGTGTGTCCCCCCAGCTACCTTGCTCAGCAGCACATTGCAGATCTGCAGCTTATCAGGGACAGAGGGACAAAGACAGAGTCTCCTGACAGCTCCACACGGTGTTTGCAGGGAAGTCAATTATGTTATTTCTCAGCACTATGATGACCCTTGCTAGCAAGCCACTCTTCAGGACTCCAAGTATTTCAACAGGACATGGCTCAAATCTCAGGTACACATTGGTAAGACATCCTTTCCCTTTTGACATCAGGGAAATGCTGATTTCAGGCTGTAAGATGTCTTCCCTGTCATCCGGGGAAGGTGTCAGTTTGGTACAAAATGCAAGAGCTCTACCTGCTCAAGAACAAACCACCTCCAGGTGTTCCACACAGTGAAATGCAAGGAGATTGCTGGATAAATCCGGCTTGCATTTTGTCACAGATGCCAGTGTTAGGTAGCCCGAATTGCTTGTTCCCTGAGTGTTTCACCTTTAATATTTAGGAGACTACTCAGCACTGGCAAGGTCACACCTGGAGTACTGTGTCCAGTTCTGGCTCCCCAGTACAAGAGAGGCAGGGACATACTGGAGAGAGTCCAATGAACGGCCACGAAGATGATGAAGAGATTGGAGCATCTCTCCTATATGAAAAAGTTGAGAGAGCAGGGACTGCTTACACCAGAGGAGAGAAGGCTCAGGGGGGATCTTATCAATGTCTATCCCCTGCAGGGAGCGTGCAAAGAGGACAGGGATGAGCTCTTTTCAGTGGTGCTCACTGACAGGACCAGAGGCCATGGGCACAAACTGAAACTACAGGAGGCACCAGCATCATCAGGAAACACTTTGTTTTTACTGAGGGTGACTGAGCACTGGAGCAGGTAGCTCATAGAGATTGTGGAGTATTCATCCTTGAAGATATTCAAAAGCCATCTGGACATGGCCCAGGGTAACTGTCTCTGGGTTGTCTTGCTTGAGCAGGAGATGTTGGACAAAGTGAACTCTCCAGGGGTCTCTGCCAACCTCAACCATTCTGTGATTTCATGAAGCTGCTGCCCACACGTCTATTGCCAGTCTGTGCATTAAACTGGAGGGGACATCACATTCTTCACTTCTCATAATCTGGTGTAAGCAACTTTCCCTCTTCAAGCCCTTACATCTTTTTCCATCTCTGTTTTATCTTTTAGATTGTCATTTTGCTGGGGAGCTTGTGCAGTAACTTATGCAACGAGGTGATGCTCTCACCAAAGTCTTTTGATTGACACTGGAATGTTAGAAATCACAAAGATAAAATGGAAATTTAATGTTAAGTACTGAGTGCTTCATTTTCCCCTTACTTTTGAAGGAAAACTAAAGACTTCATTTCACCCATCACGTCTTCCCATCAAAGTTAAGTCAAAGGATGTCCCTGCAGCTGCGCCTCTGAAATCAGACCACACGAACAGCCACCGAGCAAACAGCCTTGCAGCCAGTTCTGCTCGTCCCTGGGATTGCCCAGGGGTGCGGACCATGGGTGCTCACCCCACTAGACCTCAGCTGCCACCTCTCTCCGTAGACAGCAGGTCATGAAGTCAGCACAGTGGACAGCAGGTGCTGCACAGTATAATCTCCATACGACCTTCATATGGACATCTCTAGTCCTCCAGTGACTCTTAATTCACTCACTTCTCTTGTTTAAGTGGATGAGAAAATGGTGGGTTTTGTTGTTTTTTCTAACAGGTAAAATTCAACCTTGTTCCATATTGTTAAAACAATTTTATCTGTCTTGCAGCTACTGAAAAGGATTTTCAAGGTATTTTGCCGTTTGAGGTTGAAAAGTGCTCTTGTCTTGAAATATTTTGTCTAAGCTTAGTTTCCTTGTCTAACTAAATCAGCAAACTGATGTGCGACCCAAACATAATGACTGCATTTTTAAATCAGTAAAAACTTCAAAGGAGCATGTTCATTGCAGACTACAAAACCGTCCTAGAATATTCACTGACATACTCTTCATCGGGAAACATATACATATTCATTAGTAGTTTTTATTTAGCTTCAAAACACTACAGTTCTGAAAGAGCAAATCAAACAAAAGTCTAAAAAGCCTTTGTATTCAGACAAGGTTCTTCCACAGCTTCTCAGGCAACGATTAGTATTACTGCAGTTGTACTGAGTAGACAGGATTATTAATTAAGACATATTGGTTTGCTCTGGTGTGCTCTATCCTCAGCAGAAGATCTGTCAAGTTATTGTAGCTTGTACAAAAGTTTTCTCCACATACCATTTCTCATGTTTTCTAAAATGAAAACTCACTTGAGGTCTTTGTGCTTTCAAATTTCTCAGGGCTATATTCACTGAAAACAAAATTCCTACTGACTACAATCTTAACAGACTCAATCTAGAAATATATTTGCTACAGATGTAAAAGTATCTTGCTGTTCCCCCAGTAGATAACCACATAATTTTATTTTATGGGCCTTCAAGTCTGGGAACAACTGCCAGCAGCCTGTCTTCTGTGGAACAACGATCTTCAGGAGACTCGTGTTTTATTTGCCACAGAAATGTGAAATCTAATCTCCTGAAGAGAGGAACAATGAGTCGACAGTCCTGTATAAGGCTGAGATTTAGGGGAGAGGAATTCAGTTTTACCATAAGGTCAAACTTCTTGTGTGACCTTGGACAACACCCTTGTGAAGGTCTACACTGCACTGTCTGGGAAGCACTCTGACTGTGATGAATTGGTGTATCTGGAGCCTGATGCTGTTGGCATTGGCCTATTTCTGGGTCCTGAGCCAGGTCCAAAGGAGCTCATGCTGGTATCTTTACACTGGTCTGCATTGTAACCCGGAGGGTGTATCTGTAGTCACAGACATGAGGAGACTGGAAAATTAGCCAACATTGAGTCCTGTGACACTAGATTTCTAGCAATTGCTGAGGTAGATCAAATATCTCTATAGATCATTAGTCCTCCTGTATCATTTTATTCTTAATTTTAAAATGGGGACGATAGTGCTGACTGGTGAGGTGAGTCTGGCCACCCTGTTTTGGGGGTAACAGAGTTCAGCTAGCTGGGCCACTCACCCCCAAGGCCAGAGGACAATCTCTGATGTCTTCACTTTACTGATACAGGAGTAGCCAACCTTCATGCTAGGACTCATTTACTTTTAAAATAATGATTCTATGGTAAATGGTGTGAAGTGAGACTGTGCTGACTGAACGAATGGCCTGTGAATATATCACAGTCTCAACACTTCCTGACAATATTGATGCCTAACAGAAATCTCTATTTTCCACAAACCAAAACTACAATGAAATATAAGCAAATTTGATCCAGACTTCAATGAAAGGCAGTAAACAAAGTATTTCTTCTGCTTCTTGAGCTACTTTTTCCAGTAGCTGTTCAGAGTATAATTGCATTCTTAATCTTCTTCAAGCTTTGACCAAAGTGGTGCGCTTATGAGGTCTTTGTGTTTCATTACACCTGAAGACTCTTACTGAGAATAGGACCTTTCCTAGCTTTTGTGACTGTCTCTACCTCAAAGATCTCACAAAGTAAATGTACAAAGCAAGACAGTCAATATATTTAAAAAAAAATCATAAGGATGATAAAGGAACAGAGAGACAATTATGAGAAGTGAAATGGCCACTGCCACAGCATGCCAACTCCACAGAAAGCAAGTTTTATGTTTTATGTCCTAAAGTAAGCACAGCCACTTCAGCAGTGTGTAAAGGTGTTCTTCTGAGATGAGCACAGGGCACAGCAACTCTTCTTCTACCCACCACACATATCAAAACACAGTCCCTGGCATGTTCAAGCTGCAGACTGCATTAGCACAAATTTCTTCAGGCAACTGCTTTTAAAATTGGTCTTCCTTTAAAATCTCAAAATTTCACAGACAATATTTTGTCTGAAACATGAGCATAAAATGCCTTTTGGAGGATTTTTTGTTTTGTTTTTTTTTTATTCTTCCCTCAAAGTAAAGAAGAATTTTTTGGTCTCAATGGCAAATATCAAAGCATTTAATTGATACTCTTATCTTTTCTCCGTCAAGTAGATGTTACTGGATTCAGCCCAAATCCCTGTGTTCAGCAAAGCCTGAATTATCATCAACAACTTGGCAAGACTACCTATGGTTTGGGTTCTGCTGTGCTTAGCTGGAGCTCTGCCTTCTTTTTGCAGTTTTTATAGCTCTTTATCTTTTTTATTTTTCAACTCTCTTTACTCTTCAAGTCTTGTAAGCATCTTTTCCCCTGTTTAGGTTCTCCACAAGACCCCTCATAACCTTTAGTGGGAGGACATACACAAACTGCTACACTTTCAGTATGTGTCTGCCTCAGCCTGGAAGTTCCCTCTGTGGTAGAGGTCATCTCTGAAGAAGTGAAAGCTTGAGCCTAGATGGATGCTGTAAAAAATACTCCACGGAAAATCCTACAAGTATTCCAATTAAGATGGGTAGTCTTCATACACCATCTAGCACATGGAGTGAGACTTGATCTTTCCCTTTCCTGAACGGCTCTTTGCAAACACTCAGGACTTCTCTGTTGAGGTAATGTAAAACTCTTCTACTTCATTGGATTTAGGGTCAAGCTGTAAAAGCAAAGAGACATCCACAGTGATGTGGACCCTAGTACAGAGCTTCCTTCAGTGAACAGCCCACTGGTTTCTGTGGGACTCCTCTGGGGGATATGTTGTATGGCTGGTGCTAAAGATTTGCACACATAAAAAATCATTGCTTTGAAATAATGAAAGCATTTAAAGTTTCTTTGGATAATGATATCAAGAAGAGTTTACAACACACACATGGAGAAGGATGGGAAGGACATGGAAGCGTGAGAGGTGTTGTGTCTTGAGGAAGGTCACATAAAGAATCAGTGGCAAGACTCAGAACCAAAACAAGATATTCTGGCTGGCGCTTCTGCAACAAGAAAACACTGTCCTTCTTCTCATATAGATCCCTCATCCTAACATAATGCTGAAGTGGCTGCTGAGGGGACCGTGTAAACCCAAGCACCAGCCAGCCACTTTTTCCAGTAAGGAAACTCCTAGAAATTTTGGCAGGTACCTACTGTGGTGTCAGACGATCTCTTCCCCAGAACACAGCACCAACATATGTCTGTGACACATGCAACACTGCAGCATTGTATCAGCAGTAGCTGGCAATGTCCTTTGAAAAAATCACTTGCATTAGGTGGCACACTGAGATGCACACAACTTCAACAGCAATAATAAGAAATGTAACAACTACAGAGTCAGTCCTTAGAGACTGGCCATTTCCTGCAGAACTATTTTACCTGCAGCCAGTGGGTTTTTTTCCATTCTTGTTTAAAGACTAAAGGACTTTTCCCTCATTTTTTTTTTCTCATATTATACAACGTATTCTAACAGCTTCTGGAAGCTGAATACCATGGTTAACAACACTTAATTTAGTAAATATATGCCCATATTGACACTGAAAGAAAACCCAAGACTGCACCACAGTACTGTGTGTTTTTATTATACTGTAAGTACAGTCGCAAACATAACAGGATTTACTCATAGCATATTTACTCTGCTGAAGTGAGCATAAATATGTAAATGTCTAAGGCTTAGACTGGGAATTGCCTACTGCTGCTTTCAAGTCATGCAGCGCTCTCTGCACTCTAAATGCAGGCTGACAGCAGAAACGGCAGAACTGTACTTCCAAGGAAAGTATTACAGAAGGATCAAGCTTGCATATCATTACCTTACCCCTGACTTCTAATACAGAACGACAGTGGACACACAGCTGTAGCTTTCACACTACTTTAACGGAACAACTACACAGAGAAAGCAAGAGACCAAACACTGCTGATTGGGGCAGCCCCACTGGAGTGTGATTTGGAGGAAGAAAAATCCCTTTTTATAAGATACCATTCAGATGTATGAAGCAAAATAATTTTGTGATGAAATGCATGTAAGCAAAGAGGGTTGATTTTTGTTCCTAGTTGTCAAGGAAGTCAAGGACAGCAGAGTGCCTGCTAGCAGCGCTCAGATAAAATCCTTTTCTGAGTGAAATAAGCATGAAGTATGTGGTGGGAAAGTTATTCTGCTGAAGCCAGTGGATGAAGCTCTGTTGGCTTTTCTGGAGTATAAGCCATTGGAGACCTGTTTCAAAGGCTTGAAGGCATGAGGAGCTACACCAAGGTGAGGGAACTCTATATGAAGTATACTAAGGTGAGGGACTGTGCCTACAGCCTTCTCTGAGGCAGAAAGATCAATAAGTTTTCAAAGTTGCAAATAAATAAGTAAAAAGACACACTAGAAAAATTGCTCACAAGGCAATTACCGAAGGGCAGTTGGAGCAAGAGAGAATAATCCCAGCTGCAAAGCTGGGATTTCAGGTCTAAGCAAACATCTGAGTAACCATCTTTAGCTCTGTACACACTTTAATTCACACCTTTCCACTCACTTACTGCTTCAGTGCCAGGTACTTTTTTAAAAAAGTGAATCAATTGCCCATAAAAGGTTTCAGATTGTCAACAATGGAAATGAAATCCCCTGCTTACTGAACAAACAGGATCTGAGCAGCACTATAAACTTCTGGTCACCACCGAGGTAATTTGCCTCTCGTGTAACCTGGAGGGTATGTCTCATTATAATTGCTACTTGGTCTTGGCTTGAATTGCTCCAAGCACTTCTAATACAATCTGATCCCTTCAGACCCCACTTTACTGCCCTTGTTCAAGCATGAAGAATTCAAGCTGGAACAGGTGCAGAGCAGGATGATTAATACAATCTGGGGAACAGGGAGTCTTTCACAAGCAGAGCTGCCAACACTATCAATTTATGTGGTAGACAACTGCTTTGGGCAGTAACCTACTGGATTTCCAGTATCTGGCAGCTTAGTTTCTTGGATGCCTGGAAATTCAGAAGAATTTCACAGATCCCACACAAAGCAACTTGAGGTTAAATGAACAGCAAGTCTGATACACCTCTGGTCCCTGAAATGGTACGGAATCAGTTTGTGGTTGTCACTTCTGGACCTGCAAGGGTAGAACGGTCCAAGGAGGGCTTGGTTTCTGTAGCATAGAAAAGGCTGACTGCTGTCCGGGCTGACTGCTGTCTGGGCTTACATGGGGATGGGAAAGAAAAATGCTGGCAAGGAAGAAATGCCATTTAAGCTAAAAGATAGTGTCAGCATGTAAGAACAAACAAGTATGGACTGGCCAGGGGACAGTCACCCTGTAAACTGGAAGATCTCAGGTAACCATTACCATAAGGATGTTGCACAACAGCCTTGCTCTAAGGGAGGGCGAGGCAACAGTCCAGCTACTTCTAAAAAAGCTTGAACTTTTATAAAAGGATTCTATTTAAAAAGTGTCTGTAAGTGTCTGTAACATTTGCTAAGTCAAAAGACCCTGTCCTGTTTTCAGCCACACAGTAGCCCTTACATGTCTTTCTCACAAAAAATATACAATCTTCTCTCCTTTCTCTGGAATTTCCCTTGTGGTGCCCTCCACTGAGCATTAGCAGTAGCATTATTTTGTATTTTCCAATGTGTTCATCTTCCTTTAAGTACCAGTTCTTCGTATTAGCCTTAATTTGTTTATATGTTTTCTGCTTATGTGTCTTTACATCACACAGGTAAAAGACTAGAGATTTTGGCATCATTTAGCTTAGCTGACAACACAATCATTAAAAGAACTGTCTTGAAATTATCTGTATCCCCCATTTTCTTCTATTGTGCAATCCCATTTTTTTTTTCCAAACTTTACAACATAATCACAAATGTAGCCCTCTGAAATCAGTAATGAATGAATCTCTTTTATGTCCATGGCATCATGGAGTCACTGGAAAATCTCCTGCAGATCAGAGGCTGAATTTACACTTGACCTGAGAGTTGGTGTATTGTGAATAAAAACTATATAAATCCTATTAATTTCACCCAGTGAAGGCCACTGGTAACATTCTTCTGTTACAACCTTCCTTATAAAAGTTCATCTGAATCTGTAATACTAAGCCATGAAGAAAAGACAACCACCTAGAACTTAAAAAATAAAGTCTTTTAATTAACAATTTAGAAACAAGGGAAGGCACCTTATGTACCTTTTTCTTATCTTTCAGATAAAGACCTCTTGGATAAGCTTGGTAAATCCTTATCTGCTAGATAAAGGACCACTATGATGGGCCTTATCGCTTAATTAAATCCTAGTACTATGTACAATGAAGTCAATAATTTGTTATACAAGATAGCACTTCAAACTGTGGCTGCCTGGGAGAATGCATCTCTATTGGTTCCCTGTACCACAGCCCGCTGTCATGGGTCATGTTCCATCACCTGCTCCTGGGCTGCAAGGAATTCATTAGAGAAAAGGTGCCCAGCTTAGTGTGGATGGGCTGTGATAAATAAATCTGTTGGATTGACTAGATAAACTAAAGTCCCCGGATGAAACTGATTTGGTATGTAGGGCCTAATTCTGTCATTCTTCCCTGTGGGGAAATGAGCTGAATGCGAAAGATTTGCAAATTTTGGCCCACAAAAAAAATACTGATGCTGTTGCTCACTGCAACAAAAAACCAGTACAACCAAAGTTCATGTTAGAAGATGTGAAACCCACAGAACAAATGCAGATACTGAAAAAACCCCATGTGATAAGGTCTAAATCCTGACCATCCTTTTATTCATTAAGGTTCACATCACTCAATGGATTTTCGTCCACAGGTATCAAGCTGAAAAAAGAAACTGGTCAATAACAGCTATAGCAACTATCACCAGATATCATACTGGCAAAGTCTTCCTGAATCCTACACCCAATCCAAATGATTCTCTTTTCCACACAGACATATTTGCATAAGGAAGTCTAATAATTGCAATGCTTCATTTCACTAATTGGCTTATTGGTAATGTGCTAGAGTGATCTGTTCCTGAGTTGTTTGGCAACAACACTTTTGTACATATGGATAATCCATAAAACCAGGTGCACTGTATCTCTGAGTCTCTGAAAGACTCCATTGTAGCCTAAAACCATTACCCATTAGGCCCAGCAAACAGAAAAATGGCACCGCCGTGCAGTTTGCACTAAAGCTTTACAAGCCAGGAATCTTTTCCTGGTAAATGTGTAAAATTTTAGACTTGAGATCTGCTACTGGCTCTAATCACCATCAAAACAGAGACTTTATAGTTGGGATTTATTTCTTTTCACTTTTATCAAGACCGGTCTCCCACAGCTAAGAGTTGTTGTTCAGCTCATCTAATCCAGCTAAACAGAGGAGGTTCACACAATGAGCTTAGATTAGGCATCTAACTTTTAGCCAACGAGAGCTAAAGAACATTTACTCTTCCCTCTGAAAGAATTCCTGAGGATTGAGCACACAGCTGGAGCAGTGCTATGACACAGATGTCTGTCCATGCAGGATGGCGCATTAAATTTCTCGGGTGTTCAGTAAACAAAAGGTCCAGATGCAGATCTTGTTCATACTGAAGATGGTGATGATTTTGAAGTGTGTTATCTTTACGTATTTATGCCAGTGATATGCTCAGAACTACACTGTCAATGCTAAGCAGAGACAACTCCTGGCCACTGAGATAAACACGAGTAACCATAAAACAACTCTAGATTATGCCAACCAAAAGCATCCCGTTAGGGCTATTCTGCAAATTTAGCATCCTCACACATTTACAGGGTTGGTTACAATCACATTCATGCTTTCATAAAGCTGAGGGCACAAGAACTGCTTCCAGGAACCACTGGTATCGAGGCCAGGCTAAACATGCTCTAAGTTGCTAGAGCTGCACGCAGGAGTTCTTGGATTCCACCGCTGGGTACTTCTAGCAAATTGTACTCCTTTCTGTGCATAGTCCCAAAGGATTCCCCATAAATGCACAGACCTTGTATGTCTGGCAAACTCTTCCTGTATGGTTGCCAAGTTTTAAAGGGCAAGGAATCAACAGCTCATAATTGATGCCAGGAACCTACAATGATCCAAATTCACCCCTCGTGTAATTCTGGTAAAGCCAGCAGAGTTCCAGGGGAGAAGTTGTTGGCTTAGCAAAGTAAATTTTCACTGACATTTGAGGAATACACAATATCAATTAAAGCAGAGCTAATTATTGCTACTATTATTTGCATTGCAGTATTTCCCAGAGGCTTTTAATAGGATTATAGCTTTCTGGTATGAATAGTTCTTGGGAAAGTAAGATCTAGTCTGGAAGTTCATGCACGATAGGTGACATTTGGTACCTGTACACAATGTCTCTACAGTCAGTGGGGCTCTACAAAGCACAGGGCTTTGCTCACAGGTATGGGCCACAAGAATCTCAGCCACAGGAGTTGCTTGTGATGCTCTGAGGTTTGCCTAGAGCTATCACATGTCTTTTTGCTGTTTACAGAACAGACGGGGCCAGCCTGGCCTGTGCCCAGAGAAAGCAAACCCTTCCCAAACCTCAGCATTTGGGCAAGGGCAACAACGCCGTACGCTGTCTCTTTATCAGGAAACTTGGGAAACACTCCTGATCTTTACTTATTCTGACATGTTTATCATGAGCTACCATTCCCTTTGCCTAAGCATAGGGCATCTTACACATTTTCCACTTTATTCTGAGTCATTCTTGAAAGGCAAAGACTACTTTACACTTGTCAGCTTCACTCCAATTCCCCTGCTGCCCCTGACACAATCGTGGAACAAAGCAAAGTTTAATCAGCAAGATTTCCAGCATCCAGACTAAAAAAAACCCAACCCTACAAATAAAATGCTGCAATATGTTTAACACTTGGATTAACACTTAGATGCCTCTAGTGTTTCTTGATTTCTTTTCTCTAGATACCTAAAAACATATTGCAAATACTGGTGTCCAGGGCAATACCCAGGCTTCAGTGTGCTACGTGCTGTTCACAACCCAAAGCTACAGCCCAAACCTTCCTGCAGCCAGTTTTATATAAAATATATAAAATGTTATATATATTTATATTTTATATAAATTTTACACTATACTTCAACAATATATGTGTTCTGTTGAGATTCTGATCTTTGGTGGGTGACCAGCTTTCTAGGGACTCCACACGTGACACTTTAATAACACATTTGACAGACACATTGCTTGTTCAGTCCATTTCTCAGCACACAAACTCTCCTGTTCTCCACCCTAGCAGCTGCTTCAGGGGTCCTTAGATCACATTGCTCTGAAGAAATTACAGCTGAAAAAAGATGCATCAAGTGGTTTGCAGACAACAAGGCAGATAAACTGCAACAAGTGGATAAATATGTAATAAGAATGAGGGAGGAAATGGAAAGAAACATTACAGTGTTAAAAGTTCACAGAATCATAGAATGTTGAGTTGGAAGGGACTCACAAGGATCATTGAGTCCAACTCTTGCCCTCGCACAGGACAGTCCCAAGATTCAGACCATGTGTCTGAGGGCCTTGGCCAAATGCTTCTTGAAGTTGATGGGCATGAGCACTGCTCGCAGCTCTGAAACCACAGTTAATCTGGTGGCTGTAACACATTCAGATCTGTTTTCTGTTCACAGTTTATCACACCAGTGTTTTTCATATATTTTAATTGCTTCAATCCTCATATTGTTCTCTTTCCTTAAGAAAGCTATTTATTAATTTTTAAAGTCTTCCTCACTTGTCCATATTCAATCCAGAATTTCCTGTTAGGTGTGACACACCATTTGCTGCATCACAGGATGTTGCTGAAATAACCCAGGACCTGGTTAGTCTCCAGTTTGGAGGAGCTTGTCTGAAGACAGGTTTAACTTCAAATGGAAGATGGTGCCTTGGAGTTAGATGTCACTTTGAGAGGCTCATCACAAGAAGTCACAAGCCAAGCCCGTAACCGGACCACCCATCTCAGCCAGCCTGCCATGATACGAAAATTCAGTCTGGTTTTGCTAGACTGAGTGGGACTGGAATGAAAGCTCACAAAGAGGTGACTGTGGTTAAAAAACAAGCCAGAAGCACATTTTCTCTAGGGAATTAGGACCCATTTGCTGATGGTAACACTGTTCTAACTACCCTTGTATTAAGTGTTTAATTGAATTAAATTTGGAAGTCTGCTTTACTAGATTTCTGACTGGTGATGTTTAACCATCTGAGTGTGCTTGCAAAAATAAATAGTAATTTAAATAAATTAAAAAAAAAATAAAACCAAATGTGTCTGCTCAAAAAACCAAGCTACTAGATATTTTGAAAAAAAAAAAAAGTTAAAAGAATAGAGTAAATAAAACTGATAGTGACTACTGCCATGGGAACAGTTTAATGTGGAGAAGTTAGGACACAACAGTTTTTAGGAAAAGGTTTAAAATAATCAGAAAAAAACTTTATCATTATTTTCCCAGCTTAAAGAAGGAAATCTGAGGCAGCAGATCCAAGGCAACCTGCCCCAGTCGTACAGCATGTGAGTGTAGAACCAGAGTTACAGGTTTGTTGAGTTCTGGATCAGTTATTTACTCAATCTCCTTAGAAGACAATCTGTTGCATTCCCAACTGCAGCTAGCTTTGCTTTAGAAGACACACAGACAAATACACTATTTATGCAGAATTTCCAAAAGTATTTAAATAAGTTGATGATGATCAGTTCATATAAAGCAATTTTAGTTCATGGATTCCAGAAGCAGCAAGTATGTTAACCCCCATTTACAGAAAAGACACAAGCACACTTGCCTTTTATAGCACAGGTTAGGTAATATTGAGAAAAAGTTGCTTTTTATATGGAATTCAGAGCAACTATAGTTCCTGAAATTTGAAAACTCACAAAAAGTCCTTAGTGAACATGAGTAGAATCACCATACATCTGTCATCATAGTTTAGGTCCCTGTGCCACATCTGCTGAAGTTCAGACATCTGGGAACAGCCACTTTTTTGTACCAGAGCTGTGCAAAAAGGCTGAAAGGTCTGTATATTGAGAGAGTAATAATGAACTATTCTGGTATATTAAGAGAGTAATAATGAACTATCCTGTTATTCCTCTTTAATATTGGACTGGTATGTTAAGCAAATGGCAACTCAATTTGTGTTTGTATTGTCAGTCATGGAAATCAAATCAGCTATTAAAAAGAGCAAAAATATAGAGCATAAGATACCTATAAAATACAATCTTCTATATATCTAAATGCCACAAAGATGCCCAGTGTGAATACTGCCTATGTTTTAACACTTCATTTCCCATCCTCAAACAGAAGAGATGATACAGAGAATTCCACAAGAGAGCTGTGGATTGCCACAGGCTGCTGCTGAGACTGGTTGAGTCTCCCCTCATACAATTCTCCTTCAAGGGTCCAGAAAACCTTCCCTTGCCAGGAAATCCTTCTGTGTTGTAAACCAGCTATGCAAAAGAGGGATCGATACCAAGGAGCAACAGCTGAAATCCTGTTCCCACTGAAATCACCATCATTTTTTACCATTGGTAGTAATAACATTTTACGACCTCCACATCAGGCAATCAGAGCCAGACTGATGGACTATGTACTAAATTATTAGCAAGCATTGTGTACTGATGGCCTGTTTCCTAAATTAAAGTCCAAATTTGGCTGTGAGTTTGTAGGAATATATAAAGAATAAATCTCTAGCTGTATAGCTGTGAAGAAAAGCTGAAAAAGGAGACCAAATGCAATAGAGAGAAGTCTGCAGGGAGCCCAGAACAAAGTGACATGAGAACTTCCTTATTCTCATAGCGAGGGTTTAATCAGATAACGCCGATAATTTAAATACTAACATTGTTAATTATTTCCATGAGGACTTGTCCACCTGGGAAAGTTTTGCCGTTTACTTGAACTAGTCTTGTTACAGTAGGCTCCACTAAACTGTTTTAGATCAGATTGGGCTTCATCACAAGCAGTGTAACCTAAAAGTTTGTTTTATATCAGGGCACAATTTTATACTGTGTTTAACCCAGTGTGTGCAGAATGGTGCAAGTCCTGATTCCTCTGTTAAAAGGAAAACAAGGAGGAGGCAGGAAGGAAACTCCAGAGGAAAACTCTTATTGGTGAATTAATTTTCTGTGGGATCAGTGATTCAAGCTGATCTGCAGCCACACGATCACCAAGTCCCTTGGAAAGAAAGGGGGAGCAGGTAACTAAGCAGCCAGGAGAAAGGGCTCATGGAAAAGGATTTTTTAGCTTGCAGTGAAACAGGATTTAGTATGACACTGAGCCTGTAAATATGTACACATGTGAGGTTTGACCAGAGAAGCAACAACTACATGGCCTCAGCTATTTTAGTTTAGTTTAGCAAGTGTTAACTCCCCTGCATACTCAAGGCTTAAAAGATAGGAAGACCACAGATTTACCAGACATAGACCAAACCATCCTTTTCACAGTGTACTGTAATCCCAAAACTCATGGGGCTTTTTTCCACACATGAGGCAACTGAACTTCAGGGTTCCAACTGGACCTACGACCTACTGGAGCGCCAGTGCAGCCCTATGCGAGCTGGGTATGTGAACAGCCACACACTTTCATAGAATCACAGAATAGTTTGGGAAGGAACCTTAAAGATCATCCAGTTCCAACTCCCCTGCCAGCAACAGGGACACCTTCCACTAGACCAGGTTGCTCAAAGCCTCATCCAACCTGGCCTTGAACACTTCCAGGGAGGAGCAGCCACAGCTTCTCTGGGCAACTTGTTCCAGTGTCTCACCACCCTTACAGGAAAGAATTTCTTCCTCATATCTCATCTAAATCTACTCTATTCCAGTTTAAAGCCATTTCCCCTTGTTCTCTCCCTGCCCTTGTAAAAAGTCCCTCCCCAGCCTTCCTTTAGCCCGTTCAGGTACTGGAAGGCCACTATAAGGTCTCCCTGGAGCCTTCTCTTCTCCAGGCTGAACAGCCCCAACTCTCTCAGCCTGTGCTCACAGCAGAGGTGCTCCAGCCCTCCGGCCATCCTCCTGGCCCTTTGGCAAGAGACACCTACAGATCCTCCCCAGGGAGGCCTGGGAGCGCTGGAAAGCAGCGCCGCTCTCTCCCCTTCCCACTCCGCGCTGCTTGTCCCGCTCAGGTAACGCCACACACGCTGCCTCCCTCGGGGCCGGCGGGGCTGCTCCCCTGTGAGGGGAAGACAATGCCCAGGCGCCACGGACTGCCCGCAGGGACCCCGGGCAGGGTGCGGAGCCGCTCGGACGCGGCTCCATGGCCCTTCCCCACAGCCCCGAGGGAGCCCCCGCGCTGCCCGCTGTCCCCGCGTCCCGCACAGCACCCCCGCCCCAGCGCCCCACGCGCACGCGCACCCCCGCCCCTCCGCCGAGGCACGTGCCACCTGTGGCGCACGCGCACTCCTGCCCAGCCCGCCCTCCCGGCACCGCCGATAGGAGGCCGTTCAGCGCATGCGCAGGAGGCGCTGACGCCGGCCGGCGCGCGGCGTGCCCGGGCCCTGACTAACCAACCAGCGGCGGCCGGTGCCCTCCCACCGCCGCGAGGGAGGGACCGGTCCTCCGCCATCCCATGATGCAGCGCGGGGGCGGCGGCGACAGCGACGGTGGTGGCGGCGGCCGCCATGTTGTGTTAGTTTGTTGTTCTCCTGCGGCGGGTGCGTGCGGAGGGGCGGCGGGAGGGGCAGCCGCCGGGCGCTGAATCCGAGCCCTTCACCGTCCCTACGCCGCTCCTGGGGGCGGCCCAGGGTCGCTGCCGGGAGCCGCCGCCGCCTGCGCGAGGCGAAGAGCCATGGCTGCCGCCCTGGGAGGAGGCGCAGGTGGGTGCTGCGGCCTCGAGGCGCTTCGCCTCGGGGCGGGCGGGCTCTCGAGGCTCCGGGGCCTTTCCTGGGGGAGCGGGGCCGGCTGCTGCCGCGGCGGAGGGGCCGGCGGGGCTGAGGGGAGCTGTGGGTTGCGGGGCCTTCCTGGGGCGGTGGCGCCGCTGCCTCTGTGCCTCCCGCCTGGGTGGGGGCGGCGAGTTTTGCGTGCTCGGGGGTGCGGCGGGGCGCGGAGCGGGTGGGCCTCGCGCTCCCGGGGGGAAGGAGGAGCTCCCCTGGCACGGACGGGCCCCAGAGGCTCCTCTCTTGCTAATGGCAGTCGGCGTCGTGCGGGGATGGGAACTGTTGTCTCCCCTCGGCCCAGGCCGGGGCAACGGCTTCATCGCTCACCACGGGTGTGGGGCCTACGGGTGGGATGGAGTTTGTGTGGAGACATCCATTCCCATCGTTTTTACAGCTACAGTGTGTGGCCTGTTTGAATAACTTATCTCTCATCTGGCGTGTAGTTATAATTTATTTTACAGCCTGTCCAGAAGCAGAAGGTCTCGCTTGGAAAGTGTAAAATGAAATCAGTGCTTGACCTCAGGACTCTCAGGCGTGCCACTGCTCTCCTTCTTGACTAAGGATGCATCTCACAGCATGTTCCATGACAACTCAGAACCCTTTCTAATGGGTATATTAAGCAAATTTTGAAGTTAGAACATTTGACTGATTAAAAAGACTTGCAGGGGGTCACATCATGGTGTTCAAGAGAGATATAGTTAAGAACATGTTTGTTTCTGGTGCTGTGGGCCTTGCTTTCACAGGGAATAACAGTTTTGATAAAGACAGGTCAGAGTTGCCAGTTGACCCACTTGTCCTTGTACAAAAGTTTGTGATGATTTTAGTCTGGGGTTTGTTTTTTTTTTTTTTTGTAAGTAGGTGTCACAGAGATGAGTGTGGCTTGTCCTCATGATCACTCATCCAAGTGGTCAGACTGTTTGCTGTTAGCTTAACTGGTGAAGAAGTACATAAATGCAATTACATTTACTACTAAAGGTAAATGTTACAAAAAATTTCCCAAACTTAGGAGTTGAGTTTGGGAAGAAGGCTGGAAAGGACAACACTGATTGGTAAAACAGTAAATATTTTAATATCTTGAGCATTGTTTTGGTGGTGTTAAATATATTACAATGTTTAAGTTATTTTACAGAAATCTTTGTGGTTCAGATCAGTTGTGTGTGGAAGTGGAAGTAAACTTTGCATTCATGTTCTACCCCTGGAAACTTTTTTGTAGTATTATGAAGACAGTAATTTAAAAAGTGTGTCACTTTTGAAGCATTTTGGATCTCGTGTTTAAAACTTCTGTGAGTTGAATGAGCCTGCTTTCATTTACAAAGGTGCATGCAGCAGACAACATTCAGCTAACTGGTGAAACTGCAGTTTCAAGACTAGGTTTTTTGTTGTGGAATACCGTTTGTGTCTAACCATGAATTAGGATCCCTTTGTACTAAGTGGGCACAAGCAACTGTTTGTTCAATGGTAACACTGTGCTCATCAATAAATGGTGGCCAATTAAATACAATCCTTGCCCCCTGTAAACACTGTTTGTTTAGTCTAGATGGTCACTGTGCAGCATTTGCCAGAATGAAGAAACCCAGAGGTGTCACACACTTAGGTCCATACATCTAGTCAAGGAGAATTCCTGGCTGAAGTTGTTAAACACACTTTTAAAAAACAGTAAAAAAAAAAAAAGGCAAAAAAAAAAAGCACCAAGAACTTAAAAGGATGGTATATGCAACTCTTTTTGGAAAGAGACTACTGTCCAAAGTCGATAGAGGTAACAAATGGGAAAGAAGCCCATGACTAAGTGGTTATTTGGCTGAAATGTTTTCGGTCAGTTAAAGTTTTAACTGTGGGAACTAGTGTTTTGTATTTAGTTTTTGGATTTTTTGAGGGAGGGGAAAGACTTTAAAATATGGAGATAGCGGCATCCCAGCGTTTTCTTTTTTTAAAAAAAAAAGGCTCTAAAAATTGTCAAAGTAGTATGGAACAGGTCTTGGAAAAATAAATGGGGTGTTAATATGATGACATTGGAGAGTAACAGTTGACAGAGACAGTTTTGGCTTTGAAGATGCAGATTAAAGTTTAATTCCTCCGTAAGGATATATTGCAGGGCTGAAAAAGCGATTGGAGAGGGTGTTAGATAATTTATCTCATCTAGGCTCCCTTTCTGATGAAAGGTGGGACCAGATGATCTTTCAAGGTCCCTTCCAACCTCGGCTGTTCTGTGATTTGGTGATCATCTGATTATAGTGTAACATAACAACTGTCTTGTATAGATGCTGAATTTTTTTCTTGGTACTTACTGCAATCAGTTTACAGATAACCGTCTCTCTGTAAATGAGATTAAAATTACAGGGTAAACAACAAACCATCACTAAAACAAAACAAGGAACACTTCTTATTTCAATTGTCTGCCATACTGAAGTAAAGGAAAACTATTGTAAATTTTCTTCCTTTCGGATTAATTCACTTCTGATGAACTTCAGGGTCTAGAAGACTTTTGAGTGGAGATATCCTTGGGGTGTGAACCATGACAGAGGATGGGGCAGAGGAGGAGCTGAAGAGGGCACCATCTGTACATGTCCACCCCATATTCCTGCTGGAACTCCTGTACCAAGAGTAGCTGAATGGGTGTTTCTCTACCTCTGAGCCTGTTATTTTCTTCCACCAGCTTGAATTTAAGCTGTCATCAGTTTAATTTCTTTTTAACTAATCTGAGGGCTGTTGTTGTACTCTCAGCAATGTAGTGGCTTTAAAAACCTCTTGTGAAGCTGTTGATAAAAACTGGAAAAAAGCTTATAGTGCTAGCACAGCAAGCACCTTTTTCTGTGTTGTGGGTCACTATCTGATTCAAAGATGTAGTAAAAATTCTCCAGTGTGACAAATTCAATTGAATTTGATGTGCTTCAGGCTATTCAGCAGCAGCATACAGGCATTCTGTGACTGGAAATAGATTCTGCATTTGTGCCCAGATGAGAGTGAGTGGGTGCTGGCTGTATATTGGTCTCTGTGGGTATTGCATCCTACTTTATTAGGTGGACTGATGCAACTGGTCACCATAACCTAGAGTTATATTGGAATATGCACACGGTAGAACTCCTCCAAGTGTCAAAGGCCTATAGTGTTTACAGTTCATGAAATACAAATGCATGATCATGGGCTATTGTACCAGCTAAGGACTGATGCCAAAAACCCTGCTACTTGAATGAGCTCGTGGCAGGCAGATTTGCTTTAAAGCACAGCAATTCTTAATCTCTTTATGCTTCTTTGACAAGCTTTCACTGAAAGTCATGTTCTTCTGAACGTTCTCTAATTTCAGGTCATCTAAATTAAACATAGCCTTAGTATCACTTGTTTTTCCAAAAGCCAAACCGCACTTTATTGCATCAGATACTAAACCTTAGATTTTAGGTCACGTAGAACTTTTCCAGAATAATTTAAGGTGATGGTTGTCACTGACTTGAGCAAAAAAAACTCCCAGTAAGTAATGTGATTGGTCCTGTGTTATGTTCTGCTGTAATACAGCCTACGTTTTAACTGTAACTTTTGGTGTCTGTGGAAAATGCTGCAGAGTTTCTGGAGAGTTTCTCATCAGTGTCCAAAGCCATTTGGGAACTGAGTTCATGTGGATTCATTTAAACTCTTGATCTTTACTCACTGCTCAGCATTTGTGAGGTAACGACTGTGACACTTTAAAGATGTTTTTCCAAAGCAAATACATTTTCAAATCCAAGCAGACTTTGGAAATGTTTTTTCTGTGGCTTGGTGGTTTTGGGTGTAGATGTAGTTTATAAAAAAACAAAACCAAAAACAAAGCCAACAAACAACAACAAAAAAGTACTATTTCTTTCAAGCAGTGGTTAGAGAACTTCAGTTCCAGGCAGTGTATCATAATTAGTTCTCTTTAATTCTCTTCTTGCTTGTTGCTAATGAGTTGCTTTGCATCATGCCAAACTCTAAAAAAGAAGTTTTGGGAAAGTAAAAAGAACTTATGTGTCCTGTAGAAATTAATTTTTCTACTTTATTTCATTTGAGGAAGCTAAACTCTATCCTGTAAGAGTAATTTGGAAAGAAAACGTGAAATACACCAGTTGGGGAATATGTTATGCAATTCTTACATCCTTCTAAATACTTAGTCACTGAGTACTTCAGGCATCTATGAGTAATTGTTTACCAACATAAAGACTACTTCTGAACAGATAAACTAAACTGTTTGAGTTTGGTGTATTTTTGTGTATGTGTTCTTGTGCATAATGTAGTAGGAGTGAATGTGATTTTAATTGATGGGGTGGAGAGCTTGATTATCTGTAATAAGTGAGACTGGATTTGTAGTGTGCTTCGTGGCAGGTTAGGTTTACGTCACAGGCTCGGGTTCAGGAGTTCCTGTTGACCTTGTGTTTTTCCTACAAGATGATGTCAGGATTTGTTGCTGGTTTTTCATTCAGCTGGTGTTAATGGCACGGTTACATTGCCAGCCTGTGTCTTACACACGCCTGTTCCTCGTGAAACCTGTTACTCTTCTGTATCACAGAGCAGGAGATACCAAAATTCAGTTCGCTGTCAGGCAGAAACATAGCTCTGGTTTTAAATAGTATACTCAGTTCCTGAAAATCCTGAAAAAAGCTTTACATTACCTATGTGTTGTGTAACCTTTTGCAGTGAAATATGATGAAAAGTGTTCCATAGAAATGAACTATTCCATAAAGATAAGCTGGTAAGCTGTTTTAATCTGGAGACTGGTGCTTGAAATGCTGTCAAGTTGTCACGTTGAGTGTTTTAAATATGATACCAGGGATTGGAATAGATCAAGATGGACTTATGTTCTTACGTACATGTAGAGAAGTGGCAGTTTTTCATTTGGTAAATGAGTTTCTTCTAGTTTGCTTTTCTTTTTCGTTTTTAAAATAGCTCATTTACCTGTTCTGCCCAAAAGCTATGCAGCTTAGTTACTTTATTAAAAGACATCTTGGGTAAACAGTGTATAATACCTTTTTTATCTGCTGGATCATTGTGGTATCTCCATCTTGTTTTGGATAAGGAGAAATCTTTGATGTTTTTTCAGTGCCTAAAACTAATAGTATTATGTTCATGATAGTGTAATATTGAAGCAAAACAAAACACAAAATTGTGAACAGTTAAGGCTGATGAGACAGCATGTGGTTAGTGTTGCAGTAAGTGTGCAGGTGTATTCTAGGAAGATGAAAGATGCAGTCATCAAACATTTTTCCTAGTCTAGAAGTCTTGGCCATCTCAGTGCAGTAAAATACTCCATCTTAGCAACAGTTGCTATGTAGGACTACCTTTTTAGGCTATGTTGGTACCATTTTAAGATGTTAAGAGCTCTGCAGTGTTCCTGCTGATTCACCTCCCACGCTTGTGAGACTTGACTGTGTAGCTTAGGACTTCCATTTTACATAGAAAAATGATTAGTGAAGGTTTTATTGAAGGGGTATCCACAGAGTTAGAAACTACCATCAGCATAGCCAAAGAGGAAATGAGGCTTGTATTTTGTGGATTTCTAGTGTGGATGATCTGTTCTTAATAAGCAGAAAAAAAAGATAACAGTTCTGGGCATAGACTATAGAACCAAAAAATAAGCTGTGTAGAACAGCTTTATAGCACTGCTGGAGTTACACCAGTGTGAGAATAAAACAAATAGGAGGCTTTTAGTGTGGGGAACCAAGTGTGTTTTACTGTCTTTGTGCTTACTCTGGTTCACAGCTGGCCAGAGCCTTGGGCTGGTCTAACAAAACAGCCAGCATTAGTCAGTCTCTGCAGAATCCTGCACCTTCTCTGTTGCTTTGGTAATGGTGATTTTCTTAGAGCTGCAATAGGAAGAACCAAGTGGTGGAATATTTCTTTTGTTTTCTTGCGTAACTGGTCTGTCCTGCTTACTTATTCAGTTAGTGCTTTTTTGATATTTTATGGGTCTTGTTTTTTTTTCCTTCTAGTGCTGCCTGGAAGTTAGAGAGGGGGCTTAGTGTGTTTAGTGATCACTGTCAGGATCTTGCAGTTGAGACTCAGCTAATGTGCACACTTCTTGGTGAGTTTTGTCATGAGAGCCTGGAACTGAAGTTAGGAGCTGTAGCCCTTGCCTTGCGTGTCTTGGCAACTGTTGCTACCTACCCCTACCTTTCTAGGCTGCCCTGATACCGCTGGAAGAAATACAAAACCTCTTCCAGCTCCTACAGTGCACATTTTCCTGCTTAAAAAGCATATTTTCATGGATTCCCCTCCTCCCTTTTTTTCTTCTCTCCTCGCCTCCCACACAGTAGTACTGAGAATTATTTAAAAAAAGAAAAATTGTTGGCTGTTGCTGCCAGTGGTTTTGTGCTCTGCTGATGCTGTCTTCTCTTTCTGTACAAGTTAATGTTTTACAGGCACTTAACCATGCTTGACACAAACATTGACTTGCAAGAGTTTCTCAGGGAGAAATGTTATACTGATTGTATTGCCAAATACTGTTGTTTACTGGTATCTTCCAATGTTACTGCCTAGACAGGTAGAAGAAAAATGAAAATATAGGTAGTTTCAGATATGGTTAAAAAAAAAAAAAAGATGCCTCTGATGTTTGCTAGGTATCATATCGCACTGCAAGTGTAAGGCTTGGGCCCGTTTCAGTGCTTGCTATCTCACAACTGATGAAGCTGGCAGTGACTGCTGTTTGTAGATGCGCGTTACCTTCTTTTCTAAAAGAGAGCTACAACTGGCTTTGGGCTCTGACAATGCTTAATGTCAAAATGGCATAATTTGTAACACTTACTGACAGTGTGAGGTGTCACAGAATAAATAAGCATAAAAAAGAAAAACTCACTCCCTCTCTCCCGAGGTGTGTGTATCGTAAGTGTGCGATGAGACAGGGAAAGAAGGGATGAGAACAGGGAGGTGATGGGTACATACATGGAACAGTTCTTATAAGATGTGGTCACCACGCACAGACTGACCAGTCATTTTGAGGCTTTTGTATGCATCCTGCTTGAGGGGACTTGTGGAAAGGGCTTTGCATTGTAAGTGGTTGTAATTCATCTTTGGATTTTGGTAGGAATTGCTCATAAATAAGTAATAGGATTTGAGAAATTTGGAGGGTTTGGAAGAGCTGAAGGCTAGAGGTTCATGATGTTGGCTGAGTTGGGATTCCAGGTCTACACTAGAAACTTGTCAGGAACTTGGACCATCTTTTGATACTGTTTCTTGACCAGCAGTAAAACTAGGTTGAAGCACTTTTACGGCCATGAAACGTAACTATCTGGCCTGGAAAACTGCTATGAATTATGCTGCAGAGTGTTTCTCTTTGCTATAGAGAGATCTCAACAGAGAAAAAAGGTTTGGCATGTAACTTTGCATTATCTAGATTTAAACCTGGCTGACCTGAAGGTCCATCTGTGTAAGAATTGTGTGCTGAAGAGCTAAGATCTTGTCTTCAAGTGGTGTTGGTTTATAATACAACTCTGTAGTTCTAAAAGTGGTATCTAGCATGAGAAAATGTGGCATAGTAAGCAGGCATAGCTTAAACAGAAGTTACTATCTTCCTGGTGGTGTTGGTTGTCTTGAGCTGTGTTAGTCATTATGTGGACACTCATCATTTGGGTTGCTGCAAAACCAGTTGCATTACTTTAAAAAAAATAATAAACCTTTGGAAGTGGTTACATCAAGTCAGTGGGTTACTGCAGTCCAGCTGTAAGAACAATGACGGTGCAAGATATTTGTACCCTTAAAATGGCAGTGCACTACCATAATCACTGCAGCAAGGTTTTGTATGACCGTAAGGCCATACAAGGTGACATTTTTAGAGACCACAAAATTGCATTATTTAGTGTTCAAGAGGAAGATGGTAAATGCTTGGATATCTGTCTGGCTTTCCTCTGCAGCTGAAATAGGGATTGTAATTGAAGGAGGTTGCAATATGTAGATGTTTGAGCAGAGAAATGTAAAACAACTGTTTGTTTCAATGGTGTTTGCCTATTTAAATTAGTTTATATATAGAAGATCAATTAAAATATAAAAGCATCTGTAGGGAGTAAAGAGGGGAACCTGATCAAGGGCAATTGTTTTTACCTGCTGTTTCAAAACAATAGAGTTGCCATGCTTGACTTGTGTTGCATCATAATTTGTACAGAGCAGTCTTATTTTCATAGCTATTTATGATTGAAATGTCTGGTTTGAAAGCTTAGTTTAGTGACATTGCAAGAACTGAATTTTCTCTTTGTAATTTTTTTACGTCCATTTAAACTTCTACTGATCACTAACACCCATATTTGGTTATATGAAGTAAATAAACAGATTTGTCATTGCTTGTGGGGAATATTCACTAAAGGATACTGGGTTGAGTTTAAAGAGCTGAAAACAGATTTGATTTTGGAGTTTCATTAAAAAAAACCCCAAACAAGCAACAAACACACAAAACCAGTTGATCCTTGGCATTGTACTTGGTCAGAGTTGAGTGCCAGTAGAATCAGGAGAATGGATATATGGCATCTTAGTGTTAACCAGTTCAGATTGTAAGGCTGGATGGTCTGGATTGCTCAGCCTCCTGTATTTTGCAGACAGTTAAACTGCAGCTTGTTTCCCCATGTGTTGAGCATAACTTTAATCTGCCCACTTGTTTGACTCTTAGAGAAGTCATTGAAATGTGTGAAAAGACAGTAAATCCAGGTGTGCATTCTCTGTTGGGCTGTAGACACAGGATGGGAGTGAGGGCTGAGTGTTTCTGAAGGTATGTGCTTCCAGTTTACAGATGACGAGGCATCTGGATGTCTGAACGGAGCAGATGAGCTTTGCATTTCTTTTGTAGATAAGTGGAAGTTTTAGTAGTTTTGAATATCAGAATTGACAGAGTAATTTGTGATTTGACAGACTAAAGTGAGAGTACTTGAGAGAAATACACAGAGCACCAATTTTATCTTGGCAGTGCACGCCTAGGTTCACAGTGTGACCTCCTCCGATGACTTCTAGTGTTTTAAATGCCCCAGCTGAGATGATTGGTGGTGTATTACACCTGACTTCCCTCTTATGTTTCGGTTTGCTGAGGTTTACTCCCATTTTCCAAGTGCCTTTGCAGGCTCAGTGTAGGTAGATGAGTTTATGGCCCCCAAGGCAAGCAGAGGTCTGGCAGATGTGGTTCCCTTCACTTCTATTTCACCTCAGTTTCCTGTATTTCTGGGAAGCTCCTGTCTGGGATGACCTTAGTTGGCAACATTTTCCGGTAATTTATGTCAAGCATTCTCTGCTTTTCTCAGGTTATCCTCACCTCAGTAGTGAGAAGAGGGAAAGCTACATAATACATGTTTTTTTAATTATGGGAGCATATTGGTATTTGTGTTTCCTCATGTTAAAATGGAAAGTAGAAAAAGCAGTTTTTGCATCTTCTAAAAAAAAAAACACCCCCCCAAAAAATAAAACCAACCAAAAGAACAAAACAATTCCCACTTGAGTGGTTGCTTCAGAAACCTTTCATTTCAGTAAGAATTATTTAATGTAGTCACCTTCTTTACAGATGATGACTTTGATCAGTTTGATAAGCCTGGCGCAGAAAGGTCTTGGAGAAGAAGAGCTGGAGATGACGACTGGGACAGGTATGGAAAATATCTTTATGTTCAGTTTCTGCATGCTGAATGACGTTGCTCTGTTTTCTCATTCTGGCATTTTGTATTCTAACATTGAGAGTAACACACATTTAGGTACTAATGAAGATGTTGGTTGTTATGCATGTGTCAGCTGATGCTAGACTGCACCAAACATACACTTGCCTTGAGGAATACAGAGTGTGCTATGAAGAGATACCATTTAAAATTGGATAAATACAGAGTATTTATGGTGTGTAATTAATTTTGCAATTAATGTCCTATTTTCCTTTTAAATATTCAGTAGATCTCAATGTTTTCAATAGTTCTGTTTTGCTAGTACCTGAATTTGCCCAACTTATTATTTTTTTTAATAGATGTCTAAATTCTTATCCTTAAAGTCCTGCTTCAGTTTTACATTGGAGGAGAGTAATGGAGTTTAGATATGGGCTTCTAAAAAATGGCTCTTGTGAAGACTTAGAAGTGTGTATGAATTATTGGATTATACATGTATGTTTATTTTGGAGGAGAGTAAGAGCAGAGCACGTTCTTTTAACTGAAAGCACTCTAGCTGGGAGAGACTTGCATGAAGCTGCTGGCTAGATATGTCTCTTCTTTCTGGGAGAAGAAATTTCATTTTTTGTGGGGTTGCTTTTTTTTTGTTATTCCTTTTTAGTTAGAGGGACTTCTTCAGATTTTGCCAGTGGTTTTCCCTTTAAAGAGGGTGAAAAAAACCCTTCCAAAAAGAGTTTTGTCTTTTTTAATAATAACTCAAGTGATTGTAGTTAACAGATTTTACCCTAAGGTAGTTTTGCACTGAGTTGAGCCCTTGAAGTGCATCAGCTACTCTGTTTATCATCATTCCAGAGGGATTAGTTTCCTCTTGCATGCTTTTCTACTAGGTTAAGTGGGTAGTTTTCGTTGCTCTAGGAGGTGAGTAAGAGTGAATAAGAAATTTGGACAATAGCTTCCATATACAGTGTGTTCTGCTGTCTGTTGGTGAGGGGTGTCTGCTCTCTGTCATGCCAACACAGCTGTTTGTGGGTTGGATGGTCAACCATCAAGGAACAGATCTGGTTTGAGAGTGTATTTAAAATAACTTATTCGGGCTGGGTCACTGTGCCATGCTGCCTCCCATACCCAGCTCTGGGTGTTCAGGAGTATTGAAGTCAGTATTACAGGCAAAATGCTTTGTATTAGAATATTTTCTGAACTTTTTGCCTTTGCTGATGAATAGTTGGGCTCCTGAGAGCTGTCTGGTCGCTTTGTTTTGGCTATCCTAAGTCTTAGCTCTTAAGAAAATTCACAAGAGTCAAACAGCTGTTTTATCAGAAGTTGTAAACTTACTGGCAATGGTAAACTCTCTGTGCCAAAGTTATTGTTATAGAACTTGAGAAAGGTTGTAGAGTATTTTCACTAAGCTGAGACTTTGAAGCACATAAGGATTCAGTTTTAGGAAAAGTTTTTGTTTGTGTTTATTATTAACTGCATATAATTTAAGATAGGTGATAAAAAAATCATAGTGTTAATTCTTTAGTGAAAATGTAAGGGAAGTAGTTCCAGGTGCAGTGCTGGAGATTCCAGAGTTTCATCTTGTTGATCATTTTAGAAAATTTTTTTGTTTTGGTTTTTTACAACTGTAGCTGATAGAATATTATTTTATTTGCATGTGTTATAATTTTTATTATTTTCTTAATTATTATTAATACTTTCTAGATTTCCAAGGTATCTTTGGAAGTATTAAGTTCTGTAGTTGTCTAGGAAATTGTAAATACTGCACGTGGATATGTTGTTGCCTAGTGTAATTGCTTGAGGTTTTTTAACTAGTGACCTAATTCAGTGCAGGACACAGTTTCTCGAAGATGAGTAAAAGGCTGATTGAACACAGTAGACTTGTTTTTTTTTTAATCCTTCATGCTTTGTTTTGCAATCTAAATAACTTTTTTTGTGGGGTAGAGTGAAGGGTTTATGCTGTTAGTCAAACTTTTTGATCAACCATCAGCTCTTAACTTTGTTGCTACTTAACTGAGTCCCATCCCCTGGTCATTTAAATAATTTTGAATTTCCCAACTCTTTCCTTTCTCAAACACTGGAGGGTGATAACTAAGAGTTGGAAGGCCCCTGCTGTTTGGGAGTACAAATGTAACATTGTTCTTGCAGAATTTTTCCCATTACATTTTTTTTTACAAATTTTTTTCCTGAAGCACTTGTGTCCTTGCTACTGCTCATGTTTAATGAGGCATGCTCATGAAATTGGAGTCCAGAAATGGCCAGTCTGACGTCTTCATCATGGGCTGTTAATTTATACATTTATCTCTTTAAGTAGCCCAAAGCTTGGGTTTGGGAAAAACATGCAGTTCTGGTGCTATCCTGTGAGATGACAGGCCTGATTTACTAGTTGACTTTTACTGAAATTCCCTTGTTCTGACTCTTCTCTGAGTTTATTCATTTCTCTACACTGGCAGAAAACTTTCCACTTTTTGTTGTCTTTCTTTTTTATTATTATTTTCTCTTCCTCATTTGGTGAGATGAATTTATTCAGTGAGGGGAAAGTTGAGTGTTGGGAGCTGAGGAAGGGGAGGAAACGTGTTTATCTCTTCTGAGAGCAGTGAACTCTTCAGATTCTCTTAACTCTAATTTCTTAGAATTGTGGTTTTGGAAAGACCTTTGTGTCTTGATGATAGTGAGAGTGAGTTGCCTTTGTAATTATCACGGGTGCGTACTTTTATTCCAGTTTAATTTATTTTGTGTGGTGCCAGATTGCAACCATTCGTTTTTCTTTCTCAGCTGCCCTAAGATCTTTTACTATCTTTTTTTTTTCTTATTTTCTTTTTTTTGTTTTGTTTGTTTTTAATAGTCAGATCTGTTAATTCTCGTCCCATCTTTCTGATTGATAGCTTCAGATTGGCCATGTGAAGAGAAGCCTTAGATGGATCTGGTTTACTGTGCAGGCTTTTCGCTGTTACTTTCTTTATTCAAAAAGTTACCAGTGCTGATTTTTCATCTTATAATTTATCAATGAAAATGTTAAATGACACTGAATAATTTTAGGTTTTGAGGGGCATTCTGTGAAACACTTTTGTTTCTGTTACGAGCTTCATTTATGTGCGAGTGCTAATTTTTTTGACTGTAAAGTAATCCGAAGCTTTAAAAAAATCTAGAGTACATATACAGTTACTTCTATTGACCAAATGTTTAATCTTTTTTTAAAAAATCACGTTGTGCATGTTTTTTAGTAACATGTTTAATAACTGTGTTTAAATAATTAATTAAATATTTAACTTTCTTCCCCATTCCTTTTGGTTCTGAATTTCTTACTACCTGAGCTTGCTTTTCGCCTTTGAATGCTGCTATAACACATGCTCTTGCTGTCTTTTGGAATTCTCTAGTGCAGTTTTATTAAAAGCTGCCAGTGGTGGACCATAGTGCTGGGAAATAATTTCAGACCTTTTGGTACATTTATCAGATTAGTGGCAGCTGTAGAGTGATTGGTGACTTTTTCCTACTTCTGTTTTGGCTCAAAAATCTTCTGAAACCATTTCTGTTACATAGATTTTTCTGTGTCTGAAATTAAGGGTTTAAATCCCAGTCATTTTGCTCTTTGGGATGTATGATGTGTCTTATGTCCCAACTTTTGTTTAATATTGCATGAAACCATTGCTATTTGTTAATGTTCAGTCATTCCTGGAACTGTCTGAGATCAGTAACTATGGACAAATACCATGTCCTGATGATAACATCCTATTTAGTGCTTATTCAGAATATCATCTGTTCTCTTCTAGCCCACAAGATATGAATGTATCCACCTTCAAGAACTACTTCTAGCACTGATTTATGTTTTGGGATTCCCTTCCCCACTTGGAAGTATTTCCTGTGTAGTCCTAAGGAACAGTTATGCATATTCCCATTCTGTTCATATCATAGAGCCCATTCTCACTTTGGGGTATTTAATGTAGTATCTAAGGCATATTGGGTTTTTTTTTTGTGTGTATGTGGTGGTGTTGGGGTTTTTTGGTGGGTTTTTGGGTTTTTTTAAGATCTGCAGGTACAAATAGGTTCACATTCTTGAATTACATATTGCTCATATTTCCAATCACTGGCATCTCATTTTAGTATTAGGACATGCATGTTTAGTATTAGGACAGCATTTGTCAGTAACAAATGTTTATTATAGAAGAGGGAATCTGTTTATTCCTGTTACTAGATAATTCTTTCACTGAAGGAAGAATGAGATTAAGCAGTTGTCCTGAAGTTTAACTAATCTGAACTGCAGTGAAACATGCATTTGATTTTGTCATCCTACAAATGTCTGTTTGACCTTACCCTCCACTTGAGGAGCAGGGAATGAAGTGTTTATGAAAGCTCTAGGCTGAAGTGGCTCCCACGCCAGCTGGCTTCCCAGCGCCTCCTCGCTGAGGTGCTCCTTGGGCTAAATGGTGGTCCGTAGACTGAGTCTTGCCGACAGGGCATTACTGTCTCACTTGCTTCTTCCCTGGAGAGGTGGCAAACAGCAGTTTGGACAATATGCCTTGGAGTGAAGGATCTGGAGTGGGGACCAGCTAACCTTGTTTTAAATGCCTGTGCCTTGTCTGGGTCTCTGTGCTGTGTTACAGTTGGAGGGGTATGGAAAGGAGAGCGTATGAAAATGAAGTGACTGCAACAGCGAACAGCGGTCTTGATATGTATGGTCTGTTGTTTAAATATTTAACTCCTTTTTCAACTTACTGAATGCTTCGGTAAAAGGAAAGCTTTGTGCAGACTCATCAGCAGTTCTCCTTGTCAGTTTTTTAAGACACATACCCTGTATGTTGTTTGTTTCTGTTTTCTAAAGTTCAGCTTCTTTAATTTGTTAATGTTTTCCAGTGAACTTGATGATGATTTGCTTGGAGAGGATTTGCTAACTGGCAAAAAGGTAAGAGATGTGCACTAAACTGAACTGCTACAGATATTAAAATGTTAATGTTGTTCAACTTACCATTTCAGTTGTTTGGTATGGCCTTTTACGTATTTTACAGTCATATCCCCAAAGCCCAATAGCCACAGGTACCTGAGATCTTCCCTCTTACCAGAGTGTCCAGCACCCAGAGTTCTGTTTCCTTCTGTGAACTACCTCCAAGTTTGCCTTTTTAAAATAAAGCTTTCAGAAAAATTACTTTTTTTTGAGATAGTATTTCTTCTCATAACCAAAAGTGATGTTTATTCAGAAAGGAGATGGTTCTCAAAATCAGTTTCTGTAGCTTGAATTGACTTAACAATTAAAGAAACAAAACAAAAAACCTCAGTTATGTCTGAGTGCTGTTTAGCATTCCAGAGAATTCACTTGAACTGCCAGTTTCCTGGCTATTAAAAGTTACTAATTAAAATACCAGCAATATTTAACAGAGAGTAAATAAAAAACCATTCAGTGGTGTCTATGAAAGATCCACTCATTACACATAATCCACTACTACTTTGTCTAACAAGTAGTCAGAGGATTTCCCCTTCTACAGTGAGGTAAGAATATAGAGCAGCTAGCATTGGAGAGCATAAATGAGTCTCCCCATGTCTACTATAGACTCCTCACTCTGATACCTATTTCCAAAACTGAACTCTGTGAAAAGAACTAAATGTATGTTTGGATTTGCCAGATATCTGCAGGAGAAGACAGGATTTCTGTTTGGGAAATCAAAACTGGCTAGTACCTCTTTCTGCACTTTGCTGAATGAATTCATTTAGAAAATAATTTTAAAAGGTTTAGTTGGAGATGAATAGGTTAAGAAACCTAGGTCTGGTAAAAATTGAGTTTTAGTTGATGTAGTTTTTATAATCACACTCAAAGTGTTGAAAGCTAGCTTTTTGAAATTATTCTGTAGGTAATCCCTATTAAAGATAGGAAGTTCATTTTTTTCATGTACTAGTTAAAAAAATAAAATAAAATTCCAGGAGGATAGGGATTGCAGATGTGTGTTATGCAGTCGTCAAAAATATAAGCAGTCAACGTTGCATGCATCTTTGTAGTTGAAACATGAGTTGATTAAGCTACTTATCTAAAAAAATTTGGAAAAAAAAAAAACAAACCCAACATGTGAATACTGACCAGTTCTCCATTTCTCCAATGTATTGTGTATTATGTGTTCTTGTGCTTTTTCTATTCTTGTTTTCAGTTTTCCATGTTACAGGTCTCCAAGCAGTATCTGTGGGCATGGACTCATATGATAGAGTAATAATAGATTTCTGAGGAAGTTTTCCCTGAGCTGTTTAGACTAAACTGGCTTCTACTTAATCTCATCCCAGTCTTTTTAGATAAATCTGCCCCTGTATAACCTTTCTGCCCCTATTGCTTTAGGGGATGAAAATAATGTTGCTGAGCAAAGCTGCAGTTCTCTTTCTAGTGGGTAACTATTTAAAACAACAAACCCCTCTCCAAAAAAAAACCCCAAACCCTAAGAGAATACTAGACAAATTAGGATGAATTCAGAAAAGGCACAATATTTTCTTCTATTTTTTTCTTCACGTACAAACTAATTATGGTTTTTCAATGTTCTTCATATCATCATATCGTTTCCTCCAGTCTCCTAGGGATCTCTGCTCTTTAGAAACTGCAGTAACTTAGTGTTTTTTCTTGAGTTGCCTAATGCATCAAAGTCACAAGGCAGTTAAATAAGAGCACTAACGCTAACCTTTCTTTCTCCCTGGTAGTTCTCAAGTGAGTTGTCACCTTAGGCTGTCTTTGGGAATGCATCAGTGAAAAGTGTTGATAGCAATTTCCATAAGGCTGTCAAACATTTCCTTTCAGATTTGTTGTCTTGTGTAGCGTATTTTTTCTCATTGAATTAGGTAATTTCATGAAAGATATGATCTTAGTCTGGGATGCATTCTTCATAAAAACCACTTAGTGTTCAGAAGTTTCAGTAGTTTCAGTACCTAGGTAGTGATAAGTTTATATCTTTTTCTATGTTAATGATTGGCTTTTTCTGAAACCTAGAATCAGTCAGACTTGTCAGATGAAGAGCTAAATGATGATCTTCTGCAAAGTGACAATGAAGAGGAACAAGAATTTCGGTATCTGTTTTCTAAATCTTGTCTTTTGGATAACTCAAAGCTTTTAATTACTACTATTAGTGATACTAATAACTGCTAAACTTAAGTTATTGGTTCATGCTTAAAATACTTTTGCTTTTTACCTAGCCAGCCACTTAGTGATGTATATATGATGTGTTCAGTAGTAGCATTGTTCGTGTTGCAGTAGAATGATTTTTTGTTTATTTGAATTAAATAAATTTAACTCAAATCTATAAAAAAGCATATAAAGAAGAAACTGTGTTGTGTCCTGTGCATTTAGAATTATTTATAAATACTTACAGAGCTCTTGTTCTGTGCCTTGTTGGTATGGTTGTGGGCTTGCTTGTCTTGTGAAGTCCTTTCCTGCCATCTTTCTTTTAAAAAATATATCTTAACTCCTAAGACCCCGAGGAGGTGAGCTTCATAGTTTGTAAGGCTTGTTTTGTGGCTTAAATGTTTGTGTACAGTTACACAGGAGAAAATTTGTACAGAGTTTATATGTTTGAGCAGGTGCTTCCTTGGGAGTTTAATGAGGATCCTGCCCTGTGAATACTCTGTGGTGATACAGCTCCACAACTGAATTTTGGGCATTACAAGTCAAAATGAGTGTCTTGATGTTTTTACTTCTCCAGCTGGACTAAATGGGCAAGGGGGATGCTTGTGATGTTGCTGCTTTTAATGGCCTCTGTGTTTTGCCAGCTTTTCCTTCACTTGTTGCATGTTATGCAGGCATGTTGTCTGAATTGAAGTTGTATTAATTCGTTGGGTTTTTTTTCAGTGTCTATGCCAATGTTGTTACTAATTCTGAATATTTCAGGCATTTAAATGGCAGTTCTTGACTATATATTTTACGTTATTTTGAGTAGAACATTAAATCTGTCATAAAAGAGTAAGTTTGAATTAAAGACAATCAGAAGGAACAATTTTAGTGCATTTAATAAAAAATAATTTACTGGATTATTTTGAAAGACTGTGAAAACAGATGCAGTTATAATAATTTTGTGTATTTTTGTTAGTCTTGGAATTAAAATTGAATCCAGCCCGCTTTGGTTACCAAGCAGGACTTTTGCCAGTTTGACCTGCTAAACCATCTGGTTGGTTTGATTCCCCTGACCAAATAGCCTGCAGCTGGTGATAAGCTGCAGTACAGTCTGCATTATGAGAATATGGCATGGAGTCAAGTAGTGTGTGAGGTATGATTTTACCCACCAACTTAGAGAATTGGTGTCGTTGGCTTTGTTTTGTTACATCTTTGTGAGTAGTTGACTGTTAGCTTCAACCTCTCAATGTTTTCCCCCTGTGCCATAGTTCTCAAGGTGTCACAGTTAGCCTCAGTGCTACGTCTGGCCTACTTACATCGTACGAACTCTCTGAGAGCATCAACGATCAATCAATAGAACACGAGTCTGAGTATGACCAAGGGGAAGATGAAATTGTTTATGGCAAATCTGAGGCACCTGAAGTATATGCTTCAGATTATGCAGAGGAAGGACATTATGAAGGCAATGATCATGAACTGACAGAAGACCAAATAGAATATGGGGAAGAGCCTGGAGAAGAAGATGAAGTGCTAGACCTTGAAATCAATGAACCCCTAGATGAATTTCCAGTGAGTTTCCTTCTATTCTATTTTTCAAAGATAACATTGCTTTACGTGCATAGGGTTTTAGACTGATTTGAAATCTGTTTACCTCCCTAGGGAGGAGGGGAAATTAGACCTATTATCACTGTCTGCCAGTTTCTTTATCTAGGCTGTGACAAAGTTTGTGTTGACAGCTTGTTTGGCGGTAGGTAATGCTCCTTTGTCATGCTGGAAGGCAGTTGAGAATCATGACCTTGAGGATTGTATCCTTAAGGAAGAAAACAGCTTTGTGTGGTGGAGATACACTGCCAATTGTTAGAAGTACTTAATGCAAAAGCTTTTATCCAGGCTTTAGACAAGATCTGATAAAGTCCTTCGAAGGTGAAAAGATTATTGACCTGCTAAAGACATCTTTAAGGTGCTAATATCCCAAAGTGATTGATGTCCTGCTTGTTCATCCTTTTTGTAACTGAGAACTGTCTAAACCTGAATAAAGAGATTGGAGGTTAGTTCAGAAAATGTCACCTGCATAATTCAATATAATTTAAGCAGTGTATTAGAGAACATGCACTGGCTTTAATTGGTAGTGGAATGATTTAATCTTAATTAAAACTGTATATGATCAATGAAATGTTTTAAAATACAAGCAGACTTACTTAGGAAAGGTTTTGCTCTTGGTTTTTGTTCATAATTGTTCAGAATCAAAGCTGTTCATGTGTAAGCACTTGCAGAATGTTTTAAGAATGTTTCTGTTTTTGATGGGGTAAAATCTGATGGTAATGTGTATGTGCTATAGCTGCGTGTTTCCTTTGGTAAGGCAGTACTGCAGCGTTTCCTTCATGAATTTGTAGTTAAAGGATGTAGAAGTACAGAAGTAGATGGGGTAAACAGTAATAGATGAGATCTTTATGATGACAATGCTGGGATCTGATTGAATACTGTTTTTGTTAGGTTTTTGATACTACTGAAATTATTGTTTAGTGAAAAGCCCTGCTAATTGTACCTCACATGATATGTCACTTATAATTGACAATTCTGATAGATACAATACTTCTGTTACAGTTCTGGGAACAGTAACAGTGCATACAGACCCTGTCTCTTAATGGGGATGTTATTCTGTGAAGTTGGCTTATGTCTTTTCACCCTCTTGTGTTACTGCATTAGGATGAAGATTACATGCAATCATATAATGAGCATGCAATGGGAGAACAAGAAGAATATACAGCTGATGAGGAACTGGAAGAATCCCAGGCAATGACAAATGAATCGGAAGAGGTATGTTGTGAATTTAATGGAAACTTAAAGTAATTGGTTGTTTCAGAATTTGAATTTGTAGATGTCTTTGTGTAGTCAGCTGTTTCATCACCCTGTGAGCCCTTCCCACCTGAGAAGGGGAATTGGAAAAAGGAAAGGAGACCCTGGCTTGAAATGAAAACAGATTTAATAAAATAATGGTACATATAAAATATGCAAAGTTATACTTAGCCAGCGAAAGCATGGCAGTCGCTGCAAGCAGGAGAGTAGACCTCTGGAGCAAAGTGATGGGTGACACTGGGGAAGAGGAATGTCCCTAGCAACTTTCCAGTGTATAGTGACTGTGATGTCTGTGCTGTGGAATACTTCTGTTGGGTCAGCTCCCCTGGATTTGGCTCCTCCTAGCCCTAGAAGTTGGCTAACTGTAAACTGGTAAAGAGCTTGATCGCCATGGCTGGCCACAAACTAAAACAAAGTGTTTTATCAACTTTGTTCTCACTGAATCGAGTGCTGCAGTCTTCTCAGAAATGCAGCTTTTATGACGGGGAATTGATTATATGATTTTGTCCCAGTGAAACCAGGACAGTAGAACTGTACATATTGCTGAGAAAGAACTGAGGCAGCTTTGCCAATATTGATTTATTGTGGTATTTTTCTTTGTATATGATAAATTGTGATAGCAACTACGTTGTTGGATACATAAGATCTCCTCTCCCCTTTGGGATGAAAAACATAAGGGAGAGCTCAGAACGTCCATATTTAATCTTAGCTTCAACATTAAAAACTTCAGGGGCCCTTTTGGGTAGGAGAATGATAGTAATACTGGGTGCTGTCTGTTAACTCTCTAATAGCTATGGAGCCTCAGGTTCCAGATAGGTAATTTGCTGCTGGTGGGAGCGTAGATACAGTTCTTGGGTATCCCACCTTGAGGAGGAGCGTGAGCATGGAAGGTGTTCTCTATGTTAGAAAGGCAAAGGTCAGGTTCTTTGCTGTTTTGAAAGAAGCTGTGTTGGGACTGAAATTTCTGTGAAGTTTATCTTAATTCTGCAATTAGGAAAAAAGCCAAGTTCCTTCATTTGGAAGAAGAAAACTTATGCCAAAAACTGTTAAGTATGCGTTCACTAGTTATAGCCTGGAACAGTGGTATCATACCTGTTATTAATTTGCAGCAAGTTTTTGATGTGGGATTTTTTCCTTTCCCCACCAGAAATCTACTTGAATATTAGTTTTATTCCAGTTCTTAATTAAATAGGATTGAATGGATTACCTGCTGAGAAGTGTAGTCAGAGTGTGTTCCCTCTTTGGAGCTTTAACTCATCAGGAAATTAATTCCTCAAAGACACAGCAGCGTTCTTCTATGGAGTTCTAACAGATGGTTGTGCTGTGATACTCTAGTTGTATCAAACTTATTATAATAAAACAACATTCTGTCATAGCTGAAGAGTGATGCATTGAAAGGGACTGCCGGTATTGTTCAATCTTTGCTGTAAAAAGCATGACATCTTACACTGAATATACCTTATCATGGTTAATTTCTTACTTCCTAAGTATTAAATCTACCGTTCAAGAGAACTGTGAAACACTTAAACACTTTCTATTCGTTCACTGGATTATATACGCTTTCCTTCTGGTGTTTTAAAAGCAGACTGATGCATTTGTGCTGTCTGCAGCCAGGGTCTGTATGAGATGATGAAAGCACTGCACATTGTGTACAATTCAGTACACAGCTAGGATTCACAGTCAAGCTTACTGCTTTATAAAAGCACAGCTTCATTTTTAGACTATGAACTAATTCTGTAGTAATCATGTTGACTAAATTTATCCAATTCAGAATTAAATTCCTTTCATTCAAAAGATAACATTAATACAAGTTTTTAATTGATTTTGTTAATAGAGCTCTTACAGAATTTATTCATCATATATTGTAAACATTTTGGCCACATCTTTATTCAGTTAATCTACGTTCTGGCTTTATTCTAATGGCTTGTAGATTGCCATAGATTTCTTGTTCCAAAAATAGTACCATCTTTTTATTCCTTTATTATTTCATATGTAGCTTATTTACATTTGTTGGTAGGCTCCACAATTGCACTCTCCAAGGGAGAATACCACCAAGGAAGATAACCTTCTTAGAGTATGCACTTGTATTTGTTACATGGTTAGATGCCTCCAGCTCAGTGTAAGGTTTTTTTGTTGTTGTTGTTGTTCTTTATTCAAGTGTCATATAACAGCATTCCTACTTAAATCTCAGAACATTCACTGCTTGTAAACAAGGGCAGTTGTTGCCATTCTCCTGTAGGATATGCAACACAATGGAGGTGTAATAAATAAATAGCATTATTATTTCTTGATTGACATTTGGCAAATGGGTAACTGAGAGTGCGCTAATAGAGAAAAGTGTTTGGTAGTGTTGTATTTTAAGCATTTTCCACATTAAAACCAAATAAAGCCTCTTATTGCATGAAGAAATTTTATAAAACAAGAGAAAAGGTGACTGGCTGGGGAATTGGAACATGGTGGGAGGAAAGCGATGAAGTGAGAGACCTGTTAAAGAGTGACACTCAAGTGAGTAGATGTGAGAAAGAGGCAGGAAAAGTTTGTGACCTTGACCATACTTTGTCACTTGATATTTAATTTGAAGTAGTGCTTAGAACTTGAATTTTGAATAAACAACACTCTTTGTGGAGCTTCCTTGAAAAATGTAGCAGTGCTTCAGGAAATATTTTTGCCTTCCTAAGGTATAAAGCAAATCCCAATACCCAGAAGTTTCAACAGCAAATAGATGTGCTAAAACTGTCAGTTACATGAGTTATCATGTCCTAAATATTTTTGGAGTAATAATATCACTAATTATTTCTACAAAATGTTCATAAAAATGTAACCTCCTAAAATTAGAATTTGTAATTTCTTTGTTTTATATTGAAACTAATCTCCTGTGAAGTCTATGATAGAGGGTTTCTCATTCCATAAATTTGAACCATGTCTTGGGTTATGTTGATAAGAAATGATGAGGACTTTAATCAAGAAAACATTGTATGAAGAAGTGCTGCATACTGCTTTTCTTTTGACAGAATACAGACTTGGGAAAAAAAAAGGCCAATGTGTCTATCTGTTGAATTTTTCATCTGAGTTTAGTCAAAACTTAGGCATTTTAGTTTTTTGGTTCAAGTTTGAAGATACTGCCTGTCAGCCTGCAGGAAAATGATGAAAAGAGTGCAAATCAAACCAGCCAAGTTTTAAGCATATTTTAGAGTTCTTAGATTTGTTTTTTATTCCCATTTTTCATGTGTGAAGTGGAAGTGCCCTTGGAATAGGTGTAACTTCCTCTTATCTGCTCTCTGTTATTTCTTGATCCCTTAGGACTGAACAATTGCTGCTACTTCACTGTTAGCCTCGGGTAGAAGCCTCCACTGCTTATTTTCTAGCTTGTTAATAACAGTTCTTTGTTTTGCCTTTGTAATGTTTCATGTGGAAGGAATTTGGTGTAGCTGTTACAATGCTTACCTGTCTTGTTCATCTTGGCACTCTCTGGCTCAAAGCTCTCCAGAACACTTGACAATCCCATGTTCAGGGGGATCCTGCGCCAAGATGAGCGTTTCTCTTGCTGACTGGTGTTTTCTCCTGCTTTCCTTGGGCTGTGTCTGTTATCAGTCCTGCAGCTGTGTGCTAAGCTGTTCGGGGCAGGAGCACTCACTCTCACTCCATAGCAGATCATAACCCAGCCTGGGGAGCTCTGGTCAGTGTCTGGGATTTATGACATAATTATTTAATGAGGGTGGCAGAAAACTCTGACCTTGTGATAGAAGAAAGGTCATTATTTTTCTTTGCAAGGAAGAGTCAGCAAAGCTCTTTGGTAGCTTTCTGCAAGCCGTCATAATGGGAAATGTTAAGCTCCCTTTGAGGAGAGCTGCTAAGAAGCCTTGGCTGGCTAGGCTGTTCAGGTGACCTCAAGTGGCTGTTCAAGGACTGTTTATGTCTATGCAGAGATATTAATGATTAGCAAATATTACATAGAATCCTGTAAGTACTACTATGTATTAATTCTATGTCTGCACTTCTGTCTTTTACTCTATAAATTTATTTTGAAAGATCAAATCCCTTCATATGTTTTTGACAAAAATACTCGTGCTGTTAGGCTGGAAGTTGGAAAAGATGATCTAAAGAAGTCTTGCCTGCTACAACCATTGAACAAATTGCGGGGGAAGGGTGGGTGCTCCTACACAGCTCAAATAACCTTTCCTGGAGCTATATGTACAGAACATATGGTTGGCTGTCAAACATGTTTGTGTCTCCATCACAACTAATATAAATCCCTCAATAGTACGTGTAATCAGACTTGGACATGGGTCAGTTAGCATTCTCCAGCATTGCCTTTCCTTGGTGCATTCTTTTTCATTAGCTCCTTTGATTTTTATTTTTTTTTGTCTTTGATATTTATTGCTTGTACGGCTGTTGTTTGTTAATAGGTTACATGAGCATTATACTGATGAGAAAAGTGAGTTAGACCCAGAAGACTACAGAATTGCTATAAGTGGCTAAGAATAGAATAGTGCTGGTCTAGAAAAGTTTGACAAATGTTTTTTATTGTTGCATAGGAAAGTAATTGTCTTATGGTCTGTTACAACTTGCATATATTTTTTTTTTTTAGAATGGATGTTGTTTTTTTTCCTCAGAATTAATAATTATCAAAAGGCAACAGAGTTTCCCCAGGTATTTTCTGTAGTATTTCATTAAAGCATTGTAAAATTTTTCAGGACAATACAGGCTGCATTAACTGTTCAAGTCCTGATTCTGCAGTCTGAGCCACATGTAGAACCTTGCATGAGTAATTTTTGCACTCATAGATGAGATTATGTGACTGAGACCAGCCTTTGATGAATAGAAACTGGAATTCAAAGGGGCATGGACACAGAGAGTGGGTATGTCTGGGGTTTGTGCTCTAAAGCGAGAGGCCCAGCGTCGTGAGAGCGTGTCTCACAAAACAGCCACTCCAGTTCTGACTTCCAAATCCTGATCCTGAAGGGAAAGTTTTTAAAGACAACCATTGGGACAGTAAAATTATTGTCTTTATGATATTTAAAGACATGGATTTGATATAGATATCGCTACTCCTTTCTCTCTTGGGGATCTCTTTTGAAAGTAAAATGCTGACCCTGTCTTCCCTCTTGTTTTGGTTTGTTTTCATTAAACCACATTAGTGTCTCTTTCCTTGCTGACATCCCTCCTCTGTTCCATCAATCTCAACTGCCTGTCTTCAGATGTGTTTTGATTATACATGGTTATGTTAATAAGACCAGTTGTACTCAATCTGGATTTGCTTTTGAGGTTTGGATTTCTTTCAGTCTTGAAGGATATTTTTTTTTGCCTGCTATCCCATCTGATTTTGTTTTAGCTGCATTTTTTTTTAGATGATAAAGTCATTACATAAAAGTAAATATATTCTAAAAATATAAGCCTTAAAGCTTTTTGTAAACTTTAACTATTCTCTTAGCTATATTGTGAAGCATTTTTGTGAGGTCAGGAAATGTAGTGCTTGAATATTTACCTGGAATGGATAAACCATTCTGAGATAAGGAGATGATAAAATGAAAATAACTTGGGATCAGTAGCCCATTAAAGCCCAGTAACTAGGTAAGCAGATAATTTATTCAGCAGACTGAAGTTGGAGTAGCTTTGAGCTTGAGTTCATGTGGCATGTTCTATTTAAGACTGATCTTGCTTCCTGTGGTTTCTTTCTGGTTTTGGATGAAGTTGGTCTCCTGGATAAGGAAGTTTGCAACCTCTTACACCATTCTGCTGTTAATTTTTTTTCTTGGTTTGTGACTTAATATCTGGCCACCTGACTGACACACTTGCTGTGTGTTCATGTAAATTACCGTACCAATCTGGTTAATTAGAAGATTTTACCATTTTTTGCATGTTATATTTTTCTCATTTTTCTTCAAGCAGCTTAGAAGTTATGATGTGTTTAGTGGCATTACAAAGAACTAAAATGTATGTGCAGGCTCTAAGAAATGAGCACGTTGGCTTGTGCAAGAAATAACCAAATACACAGTAACCAGACATTTTATGGAAAAATCATACTGTATTAGAACACTTCTGATTTTCAACTCTAGAAATCAAATATAACTCGTGTGACATTCTGAACATTAATTTTATCATGCCAGCACAGGAAAGTTAAATTGATTTTTTCTTTTTTTTTTTCCTTTTTAAAAAAAAAACAATCTGAGGGAGAAGGATCCACTTTCGTTTGGGACATTGTTTCATCTAAATAAATATTTTGTGTTGTAGAGAGAACTGGAAAGTAAATGAGGACAAGGGAGTAGCACTCCAATATGCAAGTTTAGTATATTCAAATTTTATCTAATCCTGTTCTCCATTCTCATCATCAATTGGGGAATTAAAATTGTTAAATATTTAAAGGAGTAGGAAAAGTAAAGACAAGTACAGTTATACATACCTAGAATAATAAAATTGGGGTGTAAGGTTATCTGTTTGGGTTTTTTTTAAATTTCTTTTTTTTTAAACAACATGCTACTGACAGCTGTTAACAAATGAAAAAAAAAAAAGTTTGTATTACTTGAATTTGGTAGTATCCCAGGTTTGCATCTTAGTCAATTCAGTGATAAAATGTTGCTCTGTGTGCAAATGTAGCTACTAATCAGATGGTTGTTCTAACTGGAGTTTCCATATTCCCTTAAATATTGCAGCAAAATGGGCTTTCTCAGTAGATTTTGCTATATAATTTATTATTAACTTTATATTTGTAAAAACTTCACAAGTTCTTAAATGTTCACTGAATTATATATGAGAATAATGTATAATGCCAGCAAAATTTGTACAGAGGGACCTTTAAAGAAAGCTTTGTCTTTGACACTCAGTGATCACAAGAAAGTTTTTTTCAGTTTGTGTGTCCTCTGTATTTTGTTTTTTCAGGCAGCTATTGAATCTCTGGAACTTCAAGAAGAAACAAAAGAAGAATCTGATGAAGAGGAGGATGATGACGAAGAGTCTGGACGATTACGTTTCAAAACTGAACGGAAAGAAGGAACGATAATTAGACTCTCAGATGTGACAAGAGAAAGGAGAAACATTCCAGAAACTTTGGGTGAGGTTTTGTGGCCATGGACTATTTGGAAGAGCTATAATGAAAGAAAGTAAAAGACTTTTAGGAAATAATTTAATGACAAAAGATAGAACAGTAGCTTTCTAACTTAGGCTGGCCTGTATACCAGTTGTCCAAAGTCATCTGTAGGGTGTGTAGTGTCTGTCTGCTTGGGAAGAATGTTTAAGCACACCATGTTTTGGAAGACACTGCAATGTTTGTTCATTGAGACTTTTGTGGTGTCTTTAAAAGCTTTCTTGTTTTCAAGCAGCAGCTCTCTGATCTGTGCTTCGCTACATACTCGTGTATTGTGGTGGCGTATGTTTTAGGGAATTACACTGGACTTCCATCCTTGGAAGGTTTTCTGTTGATAACGCAAATCTTGTTACTTGTGTTCTGCTGTGAATTACCTGTATGTTTGCTGTTTTCCCCCAGCAACATAAGTGGGCTGTGAACCTGCTGTGTTCCTCCTGTTGGATTGGCCTAGAGAATTTTAAACTTGCTGGGGAGTGTGTTAGAAAAGTACAGAAACTCCTATTTTCTGAGTTCAGCTTTTCTAACATGGAACAATCTGGATCTCTTATACCACCTTGATTCTTTAGCCAGTCTTTAAAAGGGTATATTTTCCTTGTATTTGAGTAGCATAACTGAATTGTGTTTGTTTGTCAGAACACTGCTCCATGCAGCCAGTGAATTTGCCTCTTCTAGTGCAGAAGCAACAGTAGTTTTGTAGCTTTCTTGCAACTGCTCTGCTTTAGTCTATAAATAAAATCTTATGGGTGTGTTGTTTTGAGAGTTAACCCCTCATGTGCCCTGGGTACTCAAGCATCTGATACTGGTGTCTTTAAAATTCTCTGGCATGTACCTGCTCCACTGGTGATAACTATGTTGCCTCTTCATGTTGGCCTTATGGTCGTGATAATAAATAATTAAAAGTTAAAATTAAAAAGTTGTTATTGGGGAGGTGGTCAGAAATTAAGTTTTACTTTCAGAAAGGTGTACCATTCTCATAGTTTTGCTACTGAACCAAAATATCAATTCAAACTATGGAGAAAAATCTCTGATCTTTTGAAGAGAATCAAGATATGCAAGAGAGGTGAACTGGTAATGAAGGCAAATTGTCAGGTACTATTGGCTGTCAGATACCACTGGGAGAAGATGTATTTTTTGATGATACTTCAAGTTTTGCAGACTGTAGGGATGGATTCTTCACACAGGATAGCTTTAAGATGACCTCCACACAGCGTGAGCCTGGAGGCTGGATGCTCCTGCTTTCTTTCAGATGAGTCAGTGTCTGTGGGACAACAGGGCATTTTGGAATTACGTTCCCAGAGCACATACCTAGGTTGCTGGAACTCATCCTGATGACATTTTCCTCTTACCTTAAAAGTCTTGCTTTGTAAAGGATGCTAGTCCTAAGGACTTTTCTCTTGAGTTGCAGAGCCTACTGATTCTTTCATTTGGTTGCAAGGAATTTGAGGTTTTACTGTGCATGGAAAAATTGAGAAGCCTTAATTTTATAACAAAAGTGGTGTGTCCAAGAGGACTTGTTTGTGAGCAGCAAGGAGTCAGCTGCAGAGGCTGAAACAGACTTTCACAGTGGTATTCATGTAGGCCATGTCAAGCTGTGAGAGACGTCAGTGCATGGTTTTGAACCAAGATTTTTCTCGTCTGACGTTAGCTTCTCTTACGTGCAATTTCAGGCAAAGTGTATGTTAAAGGCCTTTATTCAGCATTGTTTTAATAATCAGGAATTGATTCTTATTGGAATAAGACTGAAGGGAACTCCCTAGAGGCACACAGTAGTCTGTATGGGCAGGGGATATTTTAGCTGAGGTGTATTCCAAATGTATTTTCAACTATAAGACCATATTTCTGCATACCACATACAGACTGTATCTTATTTGTACAAAAGGTGCTGGTGGCTTTACAAAACAGAATATTTTAGAAACAAGAGTGCACTGGAATCGCTAAATCTCTGCATGTAATTGCAAGATAAATGACAATTGCATGCATTCTCGTTTATCTGGATTTCCACTGTAGTTAAATGTAAAGACAAGACCAGCCGATGAGGAGAAAACCTGTAGTGAAGCTTGACTGTTAAAGGAACAGTGATTCAAGTTAGACTTATTTTTAGTGTAATATTAAGTGATTTGGGATGTAGCTCTGAGATATGAGGAAAGGGTGCTGCAAATGTGGAAGAATCTGTGAACTGAAGAGCTTTTTTTGAAACTAATCTTTGGCAAAAATACAGTCTTGCTGTTGTGAAATGGTTTCTATTCATACTCGTTTTTCATGTTAATTTGTTGATAAAGAGAACAAATGATTGACCATGTAGTGGAAAGTTAAACAGCAAAAAAATACTTGTTTGAATATAAATATCAGCTTGCTTTTGAGATTATAGAGCAAATTTTTACAGATGCTGTTGGTTTAAAAATGAAACTTCACCGCAGAGCTACACCCCCTTACTTTAAAATCTGAACATAGTTGAGAAAACACTTAAAGAGGAATTAACATTTCAGTTGAAGTTACAAACGTAATTTCCATCCTGTCACATTTTGGTGACCTTTTGTGACAGCTTGTCTCTATTGGAGGAGTGCATTCTTACTTGCTGATTAAAGATGTCATTTGAAACCATTTTATTACCAGCGATAGTGAAATTAATCTTGACACTTAGAGACACTAGAAAAATAATTGCTGATTCACTGCATTAACTATGTGTGAGAACTGTACACTCAAGATGAGAATAAGTGAGTGCTGGTAAAAAAAAATGTGTAAAAATATAAAGTATTCTAATAAATATAGCTGAGATCTTTCCTAAAAATTTCTTTATCCAAGAAAAACTGAGGCATTGTAGGACAACTGTGCAATTGATTTCTAGAGATACTGAGTTTGTAATCTTTGAGAAATATATAACTTTTTTCAGTGCACAAAGCTGAAGTCTTTACAGAGTTGGAATTGTCATTATGCTCTGGAATTAATTACCCATTAAGGAATGTGAAGAAAAATGGCTTTTGTTTTGCATCACCAAACTAAAGTTTAGGAAAAAACTAAACTCTGTACCTAATTTAATACACAAAACAAAACTCTACCCTTACACAGAGCCGTTTGCAAAGCGATAACAGAGTTCATTGGATGTGGTAGTACTTCTTGTTGTGTCCTGCTTAGTTGGCTTATGGGCATGCAGATAACTAGTGGCTGAGATTTAGGACAATACTAGGAAATTAAAATGCATGGTTTCACTGTTGTCCTGTTGCACTGTGTGCAGAAGCACGTACTGTAATCAGGTGACAAGTCGGGATGACGGGGAGAAAAAAGTTGACAAAGGAGAACATTTGCCATTTGTTTAGATTGTATATGTAGGTAAATGCATATGTTTGGGGTTTTTTTAATAGCTGCTCTGGAATGTGGTTTCTGTTATAAAGCTCTGCATTAGCCAGGGTAATAGGAATTCTGGGATTCTCAAAACCAGGGATTTGAAATGTTGTTGCTGTCAGAGCCACCCAAGGCAGATGTAGCTGCAGAGACCTGTGCTCAGGGTTGGTGTAGGCAGGAGCTCAGGGGCCCGGGGCTGCAGCACTCTGCGCAGGCTGTCCAGGAGGCATGGCAGCATCCAGCCTGGCTCAGTGTGTTTTGGTCACAAGGATCACAAGCTCTTAGCCAGGGAGAAGCTGTGGGGCCTCTTCCTGTGAATACCTGGCTGTGCTTTGGAGGAGTCTAGGGAGGGATAGAGGATTTCTGCTTCCACTGGTCGTCACCTCTTTTCTGGTTGGTGATCTTGCTTTCAGGGCAGACAAGGACTATCTTCCTTGCTCCCCTCCCTGCAAAACCATCTTCCTCACTATCTCTGCTCCTTGATCTCTGTATGTGTGGCACAACGTGCTCAAATTCGATAAACAGCCCACCTTATAATTGAGCTGGCTGTATATTTTGCTGCGTGGTGACTGATAGCAGTATAAAGCACTCAAGGTATTCATGAGTTCAGCTCACATCATGACTCTTCTTTTATGCAGTCTGTCTCTGAGGCTCTGAACCTGCAGTTTTGTGTGTAAGCCAAATTCTTCAGAGGTAGGACAGTGTTGCCTTCAGTGGCATGTTGTGGAGGAAGTGTGCTTGATGGTAATGTTATTTATTTATTTAATCAAATAATTTTATTGTACTTCTTTAGTCCTAGACGTGATATAAATGTAATGATGCTTGCTGCAGCGAGTTCTTGGGAGTTTTTGTTGTGGTTGGGATATTTTTTTCAAGGCCAGTGTTACACACAGTTACACTTTTCTGGCTGAAAAACTGAATAGATGGACTATGCCTTTCAAGACACAACCTTTAGAATTTTAGAACTTTTGTGTAAGTGACTAGGAAAACAATTATTTTTCATTTTAAAGGGAGTGAAAAGTACTTGCAAATTGAAGATTATCAGGACTGGCTTTGCCCTGGATGCTGTCGTTCCTTCCCCAAGCCTAATCAGCGCAGCCCTCTGAAGTAATTTTGTTTGGAGTGGCTCGTTCTTTACACTGAAGTTGTTTCTATTCAGTGTCTTTCAGAATGCGCTCAAGAGGCTGAGAGACTCAAATGTGATCTTGCCTTGTAGGATGCATAACTCTATTGCCAGGTTCATTAAGAATTGCTTTCCTTGCATTCGTTAAGAATCGCTTTCCTTCTGTTTAATAAGAATTAGCGTCTTATCTTGAATGTGTATCAGTGGTAGGTACTAGTTGCAAAGACTGAACTTTGCTTTCCAAACTGCCTTGCTCAGTTCAGGGTTGTAGTGTGGAGGGTGGCAGGAAAATTGTCCTGCCTGTCCTGTTCTTGGGGGGAAAAAATAAAACTTTCCAGCTAGCAGCGTGCCCTGCAGGATTTGGACCCTCTCCTGCTAAAGGGAGGAGAGCTGTTGCTTTGCAATGTAAAGGCACTATTTCTATGCATATGGGAGCTAGTGGTCTGTCCTGCAGACCAGCTAGAAGCCCATGGTAGCCCTTTTACACTGGCAAGCCTGTGAAGAAACTGAACTCGCTGCAGGTGTGGACAGGAAGGAGGCTTGAAATCAGAGCTCTGTTTTTCCTGTTAAACCAGCTTTTTTCACTCCTGACAGCTAAAGGTGGATAAGGTAGTTGTTTTAGTTTAGTCACATCTAATGCTTTTGATTGCTTTGGACAAGAGTGCACCTGTCTTAATTTTCCTCCCAAATCCATAGTGTGCACATTTAATACCATACTGAGACTTGAGGAAGTGTGATTCCTTGCTCCTTTCTAAGCATGCTTTGAGATTTTCCTGATAAAGCCTGATTGTCTTGGGCTCTGCCTATCTCTTGAGGCAGTGCTAGGGCAAAGGTAGCATTTCACAAGAATATCTGGTGTGATTGTAAAGTAAGGCTTTATGCCACTTAATTGCAGTGTCAGAGAGGGGAGAGAAAAGGAGGCAGAGAAATTTGTCTCATCACCAACATGCAGAAGTGAAATAGGAAACTATATGGCAGATCCTGGGCTATTAGGAGTTTTGTCATGTTTGGTGTGTTCTCAGTCAACAAGTTTTAGACTTTTCTTTTAAAAATGAAAAAGCCAACTGGGACACGTAAATTTACAGTCTTTGCAGCTCAGTCATACAGGTGTTTTTTGTAGCCAGGTAAGAAGTGGGAATGCTTGGTGCTCACCTTTTTATGCCCTTCTGTCAATCCTCAACTTCAAAGCCTGATTGAGATAACTTATGGAGATGTTTAAGGTGGTGGTTTAAGTAGCTTTGGCTATTAGACTCACTAGAAATTTTAATAGTTTTCTAATTACTTGGGTTAGGTATTCTTGATGGAGGATATGTGGTGATGTGGAGACATTGTAGTAGTGTCTCAGCTGCCAGATACAAACTATTTTTATTCTGATTTTCAGATGTTATAGCTCCTATGTGTAGTATTACCAAGTAGAAACACATTGTCCTGAAAAATGATCCCTGTACCTAATGTCCTTTAACATTAAGAGCAGACTTTTTAAATTGAAAACTGGAATCCTTGCACTAATTACCATTTCTATGAATTCAAAATATGTTTTTATTTGTGAGGAGTGTTGTTTCTTTTAGAGTAGTTTAATTTTTCCCTGTTAGAGGCAGAAGGCAATTTTAGAGGTAACAATGGACCTGACTGGCAAACAGCAAAATCCTCAGCTGTGTGTTTGGGTTAAAGTTTGTCCCCTTTAAGTAACTGAAAACCGGTTGAGTGACACAGCTCATATTGTCATGGTGTGTTTCCTGAAGTTTGTTGTAGACTTTCTCTATATTTGCAAGTAATTTGATTACCTGTGCCTGTTACTGCGTGGTTTTCTCTTAATGTCCCAGGTTTTAAGCAAATTTGGCAGTCTTCACTGAGTGCCATCTGTTCTCTGGTGTTTACCTGTAAGTTGGGTGGGTATTATCAGTGGTCATGTATTTGACTCGTGCTGAGCACAGATTTTGAAGTGTGCTCTCTCTTAAGTGGAATTATCAGTTGTAAAGTACAGCTGGGTCTTAAACCACGTACAGTATAATAAATACATACTGGAAAGCCACTTCAGCGACCACAAAGTCGTCATTTGGAACAGGCCAAAGTGCAAAAGAGTAGTGGATAAAATTTGTTTATATGGAAGACTCAGCATGCCCTTTACTATAAAGTTTACTGGGGCTTTAATTGTGCTGCCTGACATTTCAGCAGATAAATGAGATGTTGTTTAAGGTAACACAAATGTGAGAGGAGCCACAGCCTCTTTTTACAGCATAACACAAACTTCTGTAGCATTTAAAAAAAACCAAACAAACCTTTTTGTCCATGTTTGTTTCATTTACTTGCTGCTTTTTGCCTGTGCAACAGACACAAGTATCTGCGTGCTTTTTCCTTTTACAGATGTCTTTAATGAAATGTTAACATGCCACCTAAAGGAGAGCAAAGTGCCTGCAAATTTTATCTTAGTTGCAGGGATGCTTCTCTAGTTCTCTTGATGTTTTTGATTATATTTTCTGTCTTTTCAGCATGAAGCTAAAATATTTTTTCCTCATCTCTTTCTTTTAACAGAACTTTCTGCAGAAGCCAAAGCAGCGTTACTTGAATTTGAGGAGAGGGAAAGGCAGCTTAAACAGGGGCGGTATGGCTCAAGGAGAGGAGGGCGAAGAGGAGGCTCGGTTATGTGCCATGGAATGGGAGAACAAAGGAGAGACAATAATGATAGGGGAAGAATGAAGGATCACAGGACTGCGCTGCTCCCAAACCAGCCATCGACAATGGTACCTTTTAATCCTCAGTATTCTTTGATGTACTTTCAGGAAATTATGGAGAAATGCATTCTAAATAGTGAATCTATACAAAGGTGGAATATATATTCCAATGTACACTTTTTGCCCTTTTAGGGCACTGTTAGGCAAGATGGGCTTTGCATAACATGGTGATGGTGAAAGTATGTGCTTAGTCCTGTTGCCAGCCTCAACTTGAGGAATCTCAAGGTCTCCAGATGAAAAGTGGATTTTGACTCATACAACACAATCAGGGTTATTTACTGGTTTACGTAAGAACAGAGGAAAAAGTTAATTCCTCTGAGAAGTCCTCTACATGCAACATGGAAATGTGTTCAGTCCCACATTATTAACAGTAAAAATTACTGATTCTGTAAAATATTTATTGGTTTTTGTGAAACTAAAGTTTTTGCTGATACTTTAAAAAAAAAAAAAATCTATTTGTATACCTGCCATGCTACTGTGGAGGCAAATAAAACACTACAGAGGTAATTGCTATTAAATAAATCAGTATCTTTGGATTTCACATTAAATTTAGCTTTGTGACTCTTTACCCCCCATGCTTTGTATCACAGACAAAAAAAATGTTATTTTTTCCATGCCAAAAAAGCCCCCAAGCAACCTATCAAGTGTGTGATGAAGAGGTAACCCACACTTACTTATGTTAACTTTCATAAAATGTACTGGAAGCTGAGATTGTAGAACAAAGCCTGTGTATGTCTTTGCAGGACAAGGTCATCTGTGTTAAACAAAGGGGATTTTTTCCAACAGCAGTAACTAGGTGCTGAGCACTAGCAGGAGTCGGTGGATATCTCCGCGGTTGAGAGCCCTGCAGTAGAATATTTTGTGCTTTTAAAACAGTAAAGGTGGAATAATTTTTTTTTCTGTATTGCTGCAGTCTTTGCTAGTTATTTTGATCTTAAATGTTGTAAACATATTGTGCCCATCGCAGTATCTTCTTCTTGTGTGTGTTTTGTAGCTGCTTTGCTTTATGTATACGGCTGCTGAAAAAAATGATGTGTCACACCTTTGTTACTAAAAGGTCTGGGACTCCTCTTGAACTACTATTTGGAAGTTACTGGACTAGGACTGATACCTAGTATCAGTAGGTTCAGAAGCAGAAGAATGTATCTGAAGAGAAACATGATCTTTTTTTATTATTATTATAACTGATTTTGGCCATTTGTATTTTAAGAATGTTGAGTGGCAAGAGGCTTTCTGTGTTATGAAAGGTACCTTTGAAAGGTACCTTTAAAGTAGCTTTTTCTTCAAGCAGTACAGATAGATAGGCTGCACTGATATGTTAAGAATCTAGCTTAATTTGTATTTTGACTTTTGTTGCTACTGATAGCAACAGTATGGCTGGACTTGATGATCTTATAAAAGCCACTTTTTTTCCAGCCACTGCGATTCTCTGATTCTGTTAGGTCTGTTTTCTCAGAGAGGTTCTTCGTGACAAACTAATAGGTTTGTTTTGATACTAGGACTCAGGTTTCTAGTGGTCATCACATAAATGATATTGCAGTTGATGACAGTTTCCAGTGACATGTGCAGAACCCTACTGTCTGCTTCCCTGTGTGCTTCCTCGCTCTTTGCTGTCCTCTCCTTCACATGAACGTCTTCCATTGTTCCTTTGATATCCTGTGCTGATGGTTCTTAACAATTCCAGTTGATGGTACGGGAAAGAAATTTTTCTATTTGTATTTGGCTGTAATTGTTCTCCAAAGGTGTCTTGGTTTTGTGCTGGTTTATATCGATATTTTAACTTTAAAGCCTATTGACTTTATTTTTTTGTCTGACTTTAGACTCATTCACAGAGGTTAATTCCAACACACCAGCAACCTGTTAGGAGTCTGTTCCAGCAGCACCAGCAGCAGCAGCAGCAACAACAACAGCAGCAGCAACAGCAGCAGCAGCAACAACAACAGCAGCAGCAGCAACAGTTACAATCTCTGCTTCCTTTACAGCATCAGCATCATTCTTCTCCTCCTCCAGGGCTACATATGCCCCCTCCGATAGAAACACCTAGAATAATGATGACTCCACCTCCAGTGACACCTCAACAACCGAAGAACATACACATAAATCCACATTTCAAGGGGACAGTAGTGACACCTGTACAAGGTGAGCTTTATGAACACCTTCCCAGTCATTCGAGCATGACTCATCTTATTCTTTGCCAGGAATGCAACAACTTGTTTGTTTATCACTTCATAGAAATGTGCTTCAGGCTGATATTTTTCTTCTTAAGCTTCAAACAAATGTTTTACCTTAAGTAAGACATAATTTTGTTGGACTGTGCCCAGTTGAAATAGCAAAGCCTTTTCAACTTCTTTATCATCTTTATTATTTTGCTGTAAAGCCTGTAAAGAGCAGTAAGAATGGAAACTGAGAAGAGAATGTGCTTTTTAAAAGTAGCAAATGTCAGTTTTCAAAACTAGGTAAATACTGCAGTTTAGAACTGCCCACTTGGTTCCAGCTTCAGCCGAGCATTCGCAGAATGACCACCCACCTATTTCAGTGAGAGTACGCCGAGGCACTCCTTGCACTGTAATTGCTCTGTGAAGGGTACCAGCTGCTAAGCTTACTTAGCAAGATACATGCCTTGGTTCTCTTTTCAGTGCCACATTTGTGATTGTTTGATTTGCAGCCTGCAAGTACACTTTTTCCATAACTTAACACAGCACTCTTTGGGCTACACTTTTTAGGGCAGCTCTCAGCACAGCTGTTAACATTACTACTTATTTGGGAACTGTTTAATCCCTAAGAGGATAAAAAAAGGCACCTCTATAGCTCTGTTTTGTGATTCTGTTGGAACTAGAGAAAGAAAATAAATGCATATATATTTATACATATTTACCATTAGATTTTCTGTATTTCCTCCCCCCTTGAAATCAGCAAGTGCTATCTTTGCTTCATTTATTTGACCAATGAATGGTTGGAATTTGGCAGGGTAGGATTGCTAGTTGATAAAGATCTGTGAGGCTTCTCACAGATGGCTTCGTAGTAGCTGTGTTGTAGAGATTTCAGTTTTTCCTGTCTAATAAAATCAATGCTTCCCACCAAGTTATGCATCAGGACAGATTATCTGGAAGCAGCCCAAAAGGTCATTTAGTCTTGGATTTATGCCTTCTGTGCATTTTCCTAACATTTCCAAAGCAACAGTTTTGTGAAAAGCAGAAATTGTTGTTAGACTATTCTGGATGACTCTCCTCCCTCCCCATGAAACAGTCAACAAATCTTCTGCATCTAGGTGAGCAATTTTCCTCCTAATACCAGCAGTGGACATTGAGGATTTTTGCTTTTGCCTAGCATCAAAAGTATACCATTGTATCTTTGTTCCTTTGTCTGAGTTCTTTTCACATTATCAGCTGTTTCAGGCTTGTCTCAGCCTTACCACTACATCTGTGTTACCATGAGTATTCCAAGGGCCTTGCTTTATCTTGAGCGTGGTCTTTTTTTCTGTCTTTACTTGCAGATCCTCATTTTAACAAAGTTGTGTGCTTCCTGCGTGTTAAAAGATCTTCAGTGTTGGATTTGTAGTCTTTTTTTTTTTTAGGTCTAATACCTGCTGGCTTTGTGTGCACATTCATTTCTTGACTGGTAAAAGTCTAGTCATCCTCTTAGAATGAGCAGTCCTGGAGAATCAGTGATACGTTATTGAATGGTGTAAGACCTGCATTTCAGTGAGGAAGATCTTTGCTGAGTGTATTGGTGGCAGCTGGCTCATATGAAATGCCTTTGTGCCATCTGTTTTACTGAAGGATTCCTCGGCAAAACTACTGAATGTTTCTGCTGGATGCACAGCATACTGTTAAATCCAATCTTTTAAAGCACTGTCAAATTTTGATCTTGGTTAGAGATTGTGTATAGGAAGCTGAGTCTTCTGTAGTGGTTGAGAGTAGTGGCCATCTCAGCCTCTTAGTTTGCAGCAGTGCACTTATGTAACATGAAAGTATTCCTTTGCACACCTAAGGAAAATGTGTAGGAAATCAGTAGTTGTCTTCAGGGAAGATGAGCATAATTCTAAAATCTTCAATGGCATTTGCCTATTAAGGTGAATTTTTAAGTAGTCACTGCAGGCAAATGGTAGACGGAAATTCCAGTGTAGGGAGTCCTAAATTTCTTCTTAAAAAGTCCTTCTCAGTTTAATACGTCTCCTTGAGGTCCCAGTAGGCAGAGACTGGTAATTCCCAACATCAGGATGTGTTTCACATGCAGCATCATTTCTTTCAGGGTAACAGGAAGTACAAAAGATCTGATTGACTTAATTTTCTTGGTGATGTTCTGCCCCTTCTTGGGTGAATGTATTTCCAGATCCATGAGGGTTTTTACACATTGGAGAATACAGTCAAATAGATGCAAAGTTTATTGGGATTCTGTTGTTGAAAGTGTGGTGCCTGGAAGCTAAAAATGCCATGTCTGGAAGTGCATGATATGCACACTTAGGTTCTGGTATTTTTAATGGTGTGCTGTCATGTTTTAACATACACTGGCATTTTCTTTCCTCTCTAATTTTATGGCAGAATTAAGCTCACATACTTCTAATTGTCAGCACCAGGGACACTTTTTATAACTGCAGATCATAGAAAAACAGTTTTTCAACATCTTTTTGGTTTGAGTTAGACTTGAAATGCGTCAAGTATATCAGTACTTTCTAAAATAGACTCAAACCTCCTGTAAATTGTCATGAAACTTTCATGTGAATAAAATAGCATGTATAAGAGCTCTAGTAGCCAGCTACTTAAGCCTGAAAGTGAGTTGAAGCACTCTTGAAGAATCCTGTCATTGGTTTACTCCTTTGATGTCTCAAAGGCAGATCTTTTACAATGGTCATCATCTCTCTCCCCAGCCTTGAATCTTGATTAAAAAAAAAAAAAAATAGTTACTTTCAAGTCAGTGTTGTTTCAAACAAATTTCTATTACTTCTAGTCTTTGAGGCTTCATAAATGATTAAGAATGACTCACTCTATCAAAACCCCTGAAATGGTTTTGTGAGCCTCTGCACATACCTGCTGCAGGTACTGTTCAGTTGGCATTCAGCTGTGCCTTTTGTGGCATTTGCATCCCACGTCTTTTAGTTGCTTGCTTGCCATATAGTTTTCTTTGTTTCCTATTCTGGACCTTAGTTTTGAGTTCTATGTTGTAATTTTTGGCTGAATGTGTGTCCAAATTTGAATCTAATCAATTGACAAATACAGGAGAACTGTACCTAGATGTACTATGAAACACTAATTCAGTCTGTGATACAGGTATTGAGTTTTTTTTCCCCTTAATGTTTACACCACAAATAACATTTCAGGGATACTGTGGTGCTACCAAAATTGACATGAACTAGTGAGCAGTTTATGGCAGCTCAGAAGATTAGCGTGTCATTTACCTTTTAAAAACTGTTTGGTGTCGTGGGAAAAATTACATTTTAATTCTCCTAAATAATCAATATGGGAATTGCTTCTTCATCTTTTCAGGTATAGCACTGGAATTTACAGCCAAAAGCAATTTGATCTTCTTAAAATAGTGTCTAACAACATGTTCTGTATTATTTTTGAAACCTACTTTCAAACCTATGGAAGATTTGACATCAGAAAAATGAATGCTTATTTGAGACTACTTTGCTGTTTCAGCAAGTGTCCAAGGATTGAAAGGGCACAGTTTGAACTATTATCTTTCATGAGTATTAAATTAATTTGCTTAAAATACATGAATATATATCTCTATATGCTACTGCCAGAGGCAGGATACTGAAATAGACACAAGTGCCCTGTTCAGCTGACATTTCTTTGTTTCCCAACTTACACATTTTTTTCTCAGTGCCTCTCTGACCTGTAATACCTGAGCTATTTTAGTCCTAGGTCTGTCAAGAGCACCCTGTTAATTTTTTCCCCGTTGGCCATGGCAGTTTGATATTGACAGATGCTCATTAGAAGCCAAGATGAGACTATTCAACTAATTTTCTGGTGTAACCTGAGACAGACTTTGCACTCAGCCCTTCAGTGCTGAACGACTGCTGCAATTAGTTTACCCCATCAGTCTGTGAGCTGGTAAACCACAAGTACTTAACAGAAGTGGGTAGAAACCAGACATGGGCTTGAACTAAAAATAAGCACTAATGCTTTAGTTCTTGTGCCTCAGTTACCAAGGAACAAAGGGATTTTTGAGGCATCTTAGCAAACTCCTGTGTTGGGAAGTGCACCCAAATTCTCCCTTGAACTAGCTGTGTTTCTTGACATCTTTCCTGCTCTGAATTGTAATACACTAGTTGTCTACAAAGCTGATGTTTAACTATGTGTGTGGAAATGTTTCCCTGTCACTTTCAGAAATGATAAAAACAAACTGAAGAAAAATAACCTTACTAAAAGTTTTTAGTAAATGAACAGACACATTCAGTGCTGTTTGAAATGCTTTATTTAACTTCTCTAGGCCTTTTGTTTAACACTGAACCATTTGTATTTTTAACCACTTGGACAACTTGGAGGAAAAAGTACTTCACTGGAAAAGAGAGTCTGTCATTACACTTCATACTGGGGATCCAAACACAGATTCAGTCCCCAAGAAGATCCAGCAGTATATGCTTTGTGCATTACACCATAATATTAAGTTAATGTTTTGGGAAATATTTTTTGTGACTAGTCTTTTCAAGTGCAGTTGTGTGGACAAGTAATTCAGGTTAATCCCCTTGAAATACTAATTTGGGAGGTTATTTTTCAGGAAAAGGGTCTCCTAATTCTTCTTGGTGTCTCTTTGTGAAATAGCAATCTTTCATCTGAGTTCAGCAGTTCTGTGGTTACACAAACTGTGATCACAGTTGCATATACCATTATGGTGCCAAGGCCAGATTAAGTGGTTTTTACTTGTTGTTAATTGCCACTACCTGCCTCCTATGAGCAGTAAATTTATACCAGATAGAGCCTCTCATGCTCATGGATGTTGTGGGAGGTTGGTAGTGAGACTGGGAGAAACCTAGGAAATCTTGAGGGGCGTGAAGTTGAAAAGGCAAATTAATCATGTATCCTTCTATTTGAAACATGAAATTATCCTTAGAGTCTCTGTCAGCTTTGTCTAAGAGGCGTCTTTGGCTGAGTAAGTATTCTAGTTTTTCTTCCTGCAACAAGGAGCAGTTTAATTCTGGGAAATGCAGAATTAAATTATGTAAATTAACAAGGAGAATCCTAATTGCCCTGTTGCATGTTGCAGGGGAGGGAATGGTTGCTTAAAGTTAATTGTAGGAACTGTGACATGTGAGCATAAACGTAGCAGGTTTTAATAATGGCTTCTTCCTGCAACTGCTTTTGGAAATAACAGCAACAACTGTTAGGTAAAACAAATGGTGTTAAAAGGTGCTTCTTGTTTCAGTGCCCTTGCTGCCAGTTCCAGCCCAGCCAAGACCTGCTGTAGGACCCCAGAGATTTCCAGTGAGTAGCAGCTGTTTCTTCTTCTCTGATATGGATAAGCATACATTTGCAAGGAAATATTAATATAGCAAATAAAAGCTGTTGGAGTGAAATATAATTTTAAGGATTTGTAAATATTGACAATACACTCTGCAGTTGAAAATGTTTGTTAAAAGCTTAAGGTCAATGGATTTTTGAGAGTAGAATTAATTCTGTTTAACTGTAAAATTGTTCAACCAGTCTCTCCAGTGGGAGAGGCATGAATGCATCTTGTCTTAAGGAATATGGGCTTCATTTTATTACTTGACTCTTTCTGTATAAATAGAATTTTTATTTGATATAATAAAAGGCTATTTGAAATAATACCTAAGATTAAAAAGCAGTAATATATATTTATTGTAAAAATCGGCAATAATTTTTATCATTACTTTGGGCATTTAAATGCCTTTACGTTTTTTATAAAAAATGGAAATAGCATGGCATGACCTTGCTTTCTCTTATGTTTCTAACTTCTAAAACAAACAAGGCACCTAACTGCTTCACTGGGCTAATTTCACGTAATATTTTTTTTCAATTCTGTGAATGGAGAGAGCTCATGCTTCTAGACCTTTTCTCATTGTTTCACATTGTTGTTGTCCTAAATTTTTAGTTCAGGTGGTTTGCAAAGCATCAAAATAAGCAAAAGAAAAAGTAGTTTGTGAAATATTGCCTTAAATATTTTCAAATAGAGACCCATATATTATGTTTCCCAAATATGTAAAACACACAAAAATTATAATCTGTTAATGTGTGCGGTGCTGAAGGAGGACAGTGGATGTTTGTGAACATCTGTGTAGTATCAGACAATAAATTACTTCTATAGAGATCAGAAGTATTTGAAAGGAGCAGATTCAGAAACCTGCTGTGACTTTTATTACCGTGTGCCTACCTGGTTGCTTTTGACATAGAGTATTTTTCATACAGGACATTGTGAGGAATTGTGATGTCCGTATTTTGTACAGTAACTGAGCTTTTAAATTGCTGTGTTTCTTCTGTGAAGAAGGTTGTGAAGTATAAGAAAGTTAAGCAGTAAAAGCACAGTTTAATTAAGTAAATTTGTTATATACTTTTATAATCAACACTTCAACCAGAGGTACTTTTCTATTAAAAACTATTGCGGTTTTCAGAGGAAATAGTTTCTCCAGGAGCCTCTGGTATTATGTGGACACCTTATTAACATTTTAAAAGTAGTTCTAATTGTTTTTTTTATGAAATCAAGTATTTTGCATTTGTTTTCCTTTGACACTGAGTTTCTTTTCCAATAAATACAATTTGGGATGGAATAGAAATTGGAGGACAAGGAATATCTGTAAAGGCATTGTAATTGACATCTTTGAAGTGTGTTTACATCAGTGTAGAAAAATTGGAAATTAATTTTTTTTAAATTAACTGTGAAATTAGATTTTAATTCTGCTCACTTTTGGTTTTGTAAGTTGAGAGGAACTGCAAACCTAGCTAATCTTGCATGCAACATATTTTTAGGTAGTATAAAATAGATCCATTGGTTTTGGTAGGACTCTTGCTTTTCTTACTTAAAGGAAAATGTGTGACTGTTTGCTGCCTTTTTATGTAAGCAGTGCAGTAGCAAAGGGTCAGTGTAATTCTTTTTTCATGAAGAGGATGGGGGCTAGCTTAGCTAGAAGGATCCAGTGTTTTGCCCTGAGTGTTTTGTTTGTGTGGTTTTGGTTTTTTTTTTTCTTACTTCAGCTAGGAACCTGCTATATGACCCTGAGAAAGTTACTTAATCTCTCCATGACTCACTTGAGTTATAAAATGTGTATAATATGGACTTCCCTTATGAAGTACTTCATAAATTTTGCATAGGTTATCATTCATATTAGGATTAAGAATTAAGTGTCACTGTGTACATATCTCATGTTTGTTTTATTAAATGTAGTATGTTAGCTCTTGAGCTGAAGACAAATTTACTTTGACTTGAATGTTTTATCTTGCAGAATACCTTTTCTGCTCTGTTACATATCAAATGCTTTTGTGCCATTATAATTCACTTGTTTATGTGTAAATGTTGACTTATAGCAGCATAGCAATGGTTAGACAACTTTGACAAGCTGTTTGAAAAAGATCAAAGTAGTACTCCAGACTATAATTCACTCATTCTTTTCCTCATTGTAGAAAGAATCTCTGGATATGTGATAACTTGAATTTGCTCTTGTTTTTAGGATTGCCTAATCAAAGGATAATAGTCAACTGATTTTTCTGATAGCTTTGTTTCTAAAAAACTGTGGGTTAAAATTAAGTATTTGTAGCCTGCTTTCCCCCTTCAACTTGAACTGGGTGGTTTGTTTTGATTGAATGAGGCAAGGGTGCAAATGTTAAAGGTCAAGAAATTCTTGCAAGGGAGGGACCTAAAAAGGCCTTGTGCACTAACTGAATTAAAAATTGCCTCTGAGTTCCTGTCTTATCTAGAAGAAGAACTACTTGGCACAGAGCCTGTGTGTGCTCCAAACATGGGAAGAGCTTCAATCACAGCTAATCAATTGCAAGTCATAAATGCATTGGAAATCAGGTGTTATTCATTTAGGGCTAATGAAGTGACTTGTAACCATGTAATGGTTAATTCTTACAACTTTCTGTAGAAGGATGTAATTGAAGAGTTGAACAAAGTTGTAATGAGCATGTTAGCATACTGGTGTGAGTTCTAAATGATAAGAAATAACGTAGTACTAAATCAAGGTGTTGTTGAGCAAGATTGAACCTGCTTGGAGTTGGGACTGATTAAATTTACTTAACCTTGAATCTAAATTTTAATATTTCAGGGTAGAGATCATTGTTCAGTCATTTCTTATTTAAAGTTTAACTTCTGGAATGTTTAGAGAGGAAGTACTAGAAAGGACATAATGAAATTAATCCGTGTTCCCTACTTAAGAGTTATTTTAACATTTGCATTTTATTAAACATTTGCATGTTATTTTAACATTTAACATCTTGAATCAAGCAAGGCAGTTGTCTGTTACTTGGTAGGCATTCAAGGTGACTTAGTGCGAGTGAAGTTTGAGAGCTATATTCAACTGATTGGGACTGAATAAATGGTAGATCTGAGGCATGTTAGAGCTGAGAAGCGTGGTGCACGTGTGGTACCTGGGAGTTAAAGACCTGAGTTGTGTAAATTGCGTGGTACTCTTCAGGTGGCTGTAGCTGATAGTAATCCAGTCTTCAAGCACAGTCAATGCTAACATTTTTTCCAGGTATTTGAATTAATCTGGAACTGTGCAAGTGCCAACTGCATGTTTTCTTTAAACTGTTTAAAGAACAGATTAAGCTAACCTCTTTGGCAGAGTCCTTCTGAAGGTCTTGCTTTATCATCTGCCTTTGCTTTAAAGTGGTTAAGATGCCTTTTTCTGAGTTCTTGTCTCGGTGTCACAGCTGGTACTTAACAAATAACAGTCTACTTTGGGGACTGATCCATTTAAAGGAAGGGGACAGAAGACTTTATTCACAGACTAGTTGTATGGGTCTTCTGAATCTTTCACATGTTTTTTGAGCAGATTATTAATTCTTGTGGATGTTCCAGTGCAGGTACGGACCCTGTGGTTTTTCTTGTTACACAAGAGGGACCATTGTGGTTCCTGTTCTCCAGTGTTTATCTGGGCTAATTTCTCTTTCAACTCTGTGTTCTATGAAGAAGGGTGGGGTAAAACAAGGGAAGAAGAAATGAAATAGAAAATGGAAGAGATATTTCTAAACACTTCATATGTAGGCTGCTGTTAACTGACTGTCACAGAGGCCAGATCATTACTTAATAAGAAACTAGGAGCTAAGTTGATGGTTCAGATCTTTTCATGCTTTATGTGATTCCACCAGCACATTCTGTGTCTGAAGTATTTCATTGTTGTCTTGAAGAAAAAATTCTAAAGACTTTTTGCTTCAAACATTTATTTAACATAATGAGCACGGAATAATGAGCTCATAATACTCCTGTGTGGCACGTGTGCAATTTTTTAAGGACATATAAAAGTGGAACGAGTCTTGTCACGCCTACTTTGGGATAGAGCATGGCAGAGAGAAGGTGTTTTCACTGCCAACATTCTTCAGACAGAAATTATGAAGTATCCCTAGCATCCAAAGTTGAGGCTGGAGTGTGGTATTTGGAATGAAGAGGAAATTGGGGAGAACCTGCCTCACTGGCTCAAGGAAGAAGAGAGCAATTCCTCGGATCTGAGGCCGTTCCCCCTGTGTGTCTGCCCTGGATCCTCTGAAACCACTGCAGAGAGAGCAGAGCCTGTTAATGCAGCTGTATGTCTTTTCCCAGGAGAATTTTTGGGAAATTGGGATACATTCTGATGAGGCTGCTGTCTTTAACCTGGTACCCTGTGTATGGTGTGAGCTGGGCAGGCGCCCACCCCACAGACACATTCTGTTAACTTTGGTGAACTCGAGTTTCAGAGCTGAAGTTGGAAATAGTCTGGAGTAACCCTAGCGTCTGCCTGACTCATTTATGCCAGGAAGGCTCTGATATTTTTTTAATGCACAAAGCTTTTCTTTTTTGATAGGACACTTTTGTTGGTGCACTGGGTGTCTTTCAGATAACTGTTGAATTCAAGTCTGAAAAAGTTGAATTGTAGAACAAATTAAGTTTTATTCCATATGAAAGTAAGACTTTAATAGTGACTTGTCCTCAGAGTATTCTACATCACATGTCTTTTCAATTCCTAGGGGGTTTTGGCATAATTTGTTTTTTGGAATATACCTTACAGTTTGTTTTTAGTCATCTTTATCCCAAGTAATACTTGATTTTTTTTAAATTTTTTTTTTCCTTAAACTGAAAAAACCTTAATAAACTTTCTTTATATTCTCATTCAATATGCTTCTACTTCATCTCCAGGACATCAGGTGTTGTCTTACATAGATGCTGTGAAAGGCAGGTGGTCAGTTCTGATGCAGTTTTTTCACCATTTCTGAAAACTGTAGTTTCACGAAATCTGAGCTTTCAAGTGTTGTTTGTAATTCAGACACTGTTTAAACAGTTCTTTATGCTTTATCTGCGAGAAGTTTTAAAGAGGTGCCCAGTCATTGCTCAGAACAGAGGTTGCTGACCTTCATTGCTGCTTGCTTGAAACATTTCTTTTAGACAAGCAATATATTAGTGCTAAACAAATTAACTGTAAAAGGTACATTAGAATATGGTTTACTACTTTTCCCCCAAAGTGGTCCTTGGGCTGATTTGGATCAGCCTACGGCACCATTTTAGCAAACTTGGGTTGATTTAATGGATATCACAGTGTGCCTTGGGTCTGTGGGTGTAAACACCTTTTGCAGTGGCTAGAAGCATAAATTTGTGGGGCTTTTGAAAACATAAAACCTTACAATGGTGTTTGCTGTTTGTTGTGGGAAATGCAAATAGGGAGTAATTTTGTTTTCCATTGTTTCAAATTTGGTTGTGAATTGCTATATGTAATGCAGGGTTCAGCAACTGTTACTAAGGTCGTGGGTCATATTCTCCAGTACTCGCAGTAAGGATAATTTAAACAGTCCTGTGTCTGAGTACAAGCAATATTTTTAAACTGATATTTAGCAAGCAGTGATATTTAGTAACTAGAATGTGTTTGTGACAGGATGTATGTAGGAGACAAACTGTTACTGGAAATGAAAAGCCACTTGTGAAAATGATTCTCCTACTTCCTTACAATTATTCTGCTTTAGCTATGGCTTTACTATAATGAGTAACAGTAAATGAAATTTTCACTCTATTACTGTACAGCAGTGGCAGATCACAGGTAGTGTAGAAAGCATTTTGTTTTCATTTAACGGGATACACGGTATCAGGTGGTGTTGATTGACATTTCTTGGATAGTGCTTTATACAGCATTTCATGCAAATCATGTTTGAATGAGGCTGCTGCATCAAATTACATTTCTTTCAGATTACAGCCTTTGCAGATGTGAGACAGAGCTTGTTCAGCAGCTAGCAAAAAAGCTTTCGTTTTTAACACTGTTTTCACAACTTGACTGCAAAGCCCTATAATTACAGCACTTAGGAAAGTGAAGGAATGATGGGCACTTTCTCTTATCAGATCTATAAGTAGTAGCAAGCAGATGCAGCATGAGATTCCTCCAGCTGTCAAATATTGTCAGGCTGGCATAGAGGGAATGCAGTTTAAAATGCAGGTGACATAATACCCAACATCCTCCATTTGCTAGTGGGCTTCTGATTAATCACGATTACCATACATTATCATACCATCAAATTTAATCATATCAATGAATTCCCATCTGCAGGAGGAGCAGCAGCAGCTAAACATGATGGTAACAGCTATTAAATAAGAGAGAAATAGACGGTTTCTCAATGCAGTAACCCTTTAACTTGTCATGCTAGTTCCAATGTGCACATGCTCTGTAGATACTAAAATCAAACAGAAAACTTGTGCATTTATATTTCGTAGTTGTTGTCATTTACCTTTCTGTTGAGTGATTGCTGTTTAGCACTGCTGAGGAGACCAGAGTTGTAGATTATTTTTTTTTCTTGTTAATTATGCTAGACTTTCTTTTATCTCAGCTTTAGTACCTGCTAAATACAGAATCACAGAATGGTTGAGGTTGGGAAGGACCTCTGGAGGTCATCTTATCCATCTCCCTGCTCAAGCAGGGCCACCTAGAGCCAGTTGCCCAGGACCATGTCCAGATGGCTTTTGCATATCTCCAAGGATGGAGACTCCACAAACTCTCTGGGTAACCTGTGCCAGCACTCAGTCACCCTCACAGTAAAAAAGTTTTTATTTAGATACATTATTATATATATAGGTATGTACACTGTTTCTGTTAATTTGTATGAATTAAATTTGAAGGTTTTTAAGCCTTTGTAAGCAAAGCACAAATTTTTATTGAGGCAAAGAGGAAGTATTATGTATATAGCTATGTAGCCATTAAGTAATCACTGTTAAAGACATCCTTAGTTTGAAACACATGTTTAAGAGTTTACTTATGTTTGTGCTCTAATCCAAGAAGCTTAGATTTACTCTTCCTTCAGGTAGTGCAGGCTGCTACAACTTGTCTCTCACAGTTTCCTGTTATGACCTGTCTCTGCTTGCTGGAGATGCCCTTGTGCATCCGTACAGAGGAGATGGATGGGAGCACAGATTTTCTGCAATTGGCACTGTTAGGAATTTAAAGCTGGAGTTGAGATTTAGTTAACAATACCTTTCCTGTGCTTGCATTTCATTTAGGAGTCTTTTCTGAGAATTATTCTTGAATGGGACCACTTGTCCTGCAGATTTTCCTTTTCTAATGTACATACCTTGATGGTGGAGCAGATGGAGGTTCAAGAACCATATCTGTGAAGCAGTCCTCCTGTGTAGAACTGCTTGCTTGTGGGCCGTTCTGCTTTGTTGCTTCTCTTACAGAAACATACAGAAGTTGGGAGTGTTTTTGTCTCCATTTGCAACATCAATATATCCCTGCTTGATGTGTTAGGGGGGGATGTCCTGAAGCTTGCTGAAAAGGGACACTTTTATTATACAGTTAATCTAATTTTTACCTTTAATCTCCTCTATTGTTTGGGATTATTTTAGCATTCTGGGAGTGTCCTTCTGCATTGCCTGTGTCAAATTTTAGATATTTGATCATGAGTTGGCTTAAATAACAAGGGATTCCTTGCCTTTCTCTCCTATACTGATACTCTATGATGGCTAAATTATCTTTTGGGACCTTAAACAGTGAAATCGGGCATTGATGATTTCACTTAGAGATGACCTGGACTTGTGCCTAAACCTTCCGACACACTTTCTTATCTCTTGGAGTTGTTCACTATCAAAGAGAAGCTTGTCCAAGTTATATGGTACATTTTAATATTAAAAAAATTACTTTCAGCTCAGTTGAGGAAAATATCAACCCATTCTCTCTCAGACTATCTGCCTGTATTATTAGGATCTGTGCAGTCCACATACTTGAACCACCACTTGCTATCTCCTTGCATTTTCCCCTCAGAAAATATATTCCAGAAGCTTTGAGAAGACTCATGTGTGGGTAGCGTACAGTTACCGTCTTGAGTTTTATAATCACTCTGAACTTTAATTTTTGCCTTTTATTGAAATGAATTTTTATGTAAGGTCGTCTTACAATATTAAGTCCTGGCTAGGTTTTAGTTCACCTTGATGGAATTACATGATTGTCATAGTCATCACAGGGACACTACTGAGTCATTTAGACTATATCAAAATAAATTTTATTTCAAAATCGCAGTGAATCGTTCCTTTTCTGTGTGCTGTGCACAGTAAATGAGAGTAGTATGAAATCTGAATGTGAAGAGCCATGGTTTATGGGATATATACATTTTGACTTGAAAATTTTTGAACCATATCCAAGATATATGAAGCAGAGCTTCCTACACAAGAGGATGAAAAGTCAGTTCCTTGCACTGGAAGGTAGGCATTTGAGGAAAGCTTTTCAAAAAACTCTAGTAGCTGCTGAAGTAAGAGGATTAACATCTTGTGACAGATGGCTATAGTTTTAATTGTCATAGGTTATAGTGGTCATTATTCTTTGCATTTAAACCATATAAGAAGAATTAACTGAGTGGCCCTGCTTAACTGTCAATGGGGTTCTCCTGGCTCTTTGCATTTTAAGTGAGATTAATAAATGAAAACATGTTGTAGAGGCAGGGTGTATTTTATTGAAAGATTCATGAAGTTTCAATGACATTGTTAAGGTATTTAATTAGTCTCATGAAAAAAAGTAGAGTGACCCTTTTAGAGAAGCTGATAAGTCATATAATAGCTGTTAGATCCTCTTTATTCCTTGCTTTATAAGATTAACTTTGTGCTAAGCAATTTATGCTAAGTTTTCCCTTTTATTGGTAACCAAAGTTATCTGTGCTTCATGAATAGATTATTGGAGATAACATCATGTAATTAACAAGAGATGCAGAAAAGTAAAAGTACAATTTGTGTAAGAATTGTATGAGAGAGAATGTTAATTTCTTAACTAGGAAGGATATTTAAAGGGATAAAAGGAAGGCAAAATAGTGCAGTTCTTTGAAAGGATTAAAGTAACCTTATCTCATGTTCTTTCAGAAGGTGGGATTGCCTGAGTGTGTGAAAGTCATGTTCAATGAGCTATTCACAGCTCTAATGAATTGTAGACACAAGTTTGTATTGCATTTTTTTTTTCTAAAAGTGATTGATAAGGTGTAAGTTATGCCTTAGCTATATTGAATAATGGAAGTTAGTAAAAGGGGAAATTGTACAACCTGGAGGCATGCAAAATTGTATAAAAATGTCAGTCTGAGCTGCTGTAAATTACAGCATGTGGGGGAGGAAGAGTGGGTAGATGATTTTTATTTTTTTTAAAAAAACTTCACAAAATTACAGATTGAAGACAATATAATACCTGTCAGTGGCACTTCTGTGTGCTGTTATCTTGTCCTTTGAAGTATTCTTAAAATGTCTGTGACTGTGGTCTCTTTGGAAATCCACACAGAAGTCCATTTCCAATGTAATTTCCTTCTAAACCTCAGTCTTGTATTCAAAAAAATATGATACTTAAGAATTTTCAAAGTAAAATTGCATGAGGATAAATTAAATGATAAACACCCTCCTTAAGAACAGGAAAAACTATGGACCAAAAATTACTTTGTTTGGTAGTTTAAGAAAACTCTTGATCTTCAGTACCTTACTTTATGTTCAGGCATTAACATGTTTTGGTTTTCACAGAAGAATACCCAGAGCTGTGTGCCCTTGCAGCCCACAAAGCCTTCCTGAGAGACTGTTCAAGAGCTCTCCAGCTGTCCAAAATGACAATTTCTCTCTCAGGTCTTTGAAATAGTTGTTAATGCCAGGGCTGCCCACAGTGGTTTTCTAAAGCACCACAGCGCTGCGGTGGTGGCAGTTCTGTGATGGGAGGGTCGCTTGGTTAAGGACTTCAAGGCCAGACTGTGGCGCGACGGGTACGTCTGCTTCTGGTCTTGTGCTGTTCCCTGGTCCTGTGCTCTTTGTGCAACTAGCTTTAAATCTAGCTAAAACTCCATTTTAGGAGTCTTTCCTTGCGATTTGGTACACTTCTACTACGTAATCAATCTGATAATGACACTAAATATTCAATATTAATAATAATAAATCATAATGATGCTGTATAATCTGGTAACGATGAGAAGGGAAGACTCTTCCAAAAAGTTATTGTATACATTCTGCTGAGTCTTTCTCACACAGACATTTGGTAACTCAGTCTTTGGAATCGTTGTCTGTATGAAATAGGATCCATCCTGGTGGGATCTCACTGGAAAAACATGTACATGTTTTTGTCCTTTCCCCCAGAGTCAGAGCTGGCCCCAGTGTTGGACTGAAAGGTAGAACCTTTTAGCCTTGGCTGGTCATATGAATTTGCAAGTCTCTCTTTTGTTAGGTTGAAACCTTTTAACGTCAAAATAGGTATTTTGAAGACTGTGGGATTTATTAACCAGGGAAATTTCCTAAAAGATACAATAATGGTGAAGTAATGGTTAAAATTATTTTTTGTAGGCAGTCTTAGTTGATGTTTGTACTGAATAGTTGGTTGTAATTTGAAACTGTCCGTATAGCAAAACCATGAAAAATGGGAGTAACTACTGTGCATATAAGGATTTATTATGCAGCTATGTTACAGTATGCTTATTTTATCAAAAATAGACTGTTATGAAAACTGGCTTTTGCACCTGCTCTTCATTAATTTTTGAAGTTAAATAGCTCTACGTGGTCTTTTCTACAAAATACCAGAGGGCACTTGGGGGTTATTAGCAGCAAATACTTGCTGAATGTAGAGTTTCCACTAATAATAAAATAATCCACTCCTAGAATTATAGTTTAATTACTCTTAAACAACAACAAAACCAAACCCATCCACCATCAAAAACTTTAAGTAATGGAGAACTGTTGCATTACTTTATACTGTTTTTAGGAGAACTGGAATTCAGCATAAGTAAAATTTGAAGTTCTAGTATTAGCAAATTCATATTCAATTGGAAAAAAAAATGTAATGGTATTCCAGAATAATAGAAGCACCTCATAATTTAGAAAAATATCCACCATAGTTTCCATATTTTCTTAAAAAAAGTTATTTTGTGTCTGGAAGTAGTAGCTCTAGTTGAACTTTAGAGTTTTAGTTTCACATGTAGTGTATGAAATCAGTCCATCACACAAATTCCTGTTGGAATTGTCCTGAAAGCTTTTTCAGAAGAAAAATATCAGCAATGTAAAATCTGAAAATACAATCTTCCCCCTACCTGTGTTACTGTAGTTTAGGGCAGAATTTTATTTCACTCTTTATGGACAGCAGAAGCAAAGCTGGTGTAGGAAGAAAGTAGAGGTCAGTCTTTTTAACGGATGTTAGAAGGAAGAGAATCAAACTAATTTATTTTTTTTAGAAGCAAATATTGGTAATTCGTTTTTCGGCAAATAACAAATGTCTTTGCAATTAATTTTGCTTAATTGGCCTTTGGTTATCAGCCAAGAAATGTGATCAGTCATATTTTAGTAGTTCTTCAAAATGTCATATCCATAAAGTTAGAATCTGTTCAGTGACTGAGTAAGTCGGTATGTGTTAGTGATACTCAGTTGTCTGTATAGCAAGCAGCTTTACTGTAGTGTGATTTATATCAGCCATACTTCTGTAGTTGTGCCTTTTTTGAAACTTTTAGGTTTCAAAAAGCCCAACCCTCTGTTCCATTGTGTGTGGAGTGAGTGCTCTCTCGCAGGGAAGGGTTCATTGTCTCAGCACTAACGAATCCCGACAGTGAGGGACAACGCGTGCTCGTTGCAGGATATAAAAAGGATATTCATTTTACTTTAAATACAAAAGTGGAGGAGGGTTGGCTTTAGGATTGGAAAATGCTTGTTCCCTTTAAAAACTTCTCAGCCTCAAATTTTAACTGTAATTTTACTTAAGAATTAAGTGGAAAAAAACCCAGAATTCTTAACTGTGAGGGATGGAAAAATGAGACCAATAGGAAAAGATCTAAATTTCACGTATTTCCTTCTCATTCTGATTTGTTGGATGGTTTGAGTTATTTTGACCCAAACTTGTGTTGTGGGATATAGTTGTATGAAATATACTACTTTACAAAACCAGAGCAAAAAAATATTTTCTTAATGTATCTTGGTCGGCATTTGTTGAGATTTTTTGATAACAGTTACATAACTGTTAGTTTGTCATAAGTGACAGTATTTAGAGGACACTAAATACTTGCTTCTTAAATTAAGCTGGATGGACATCTTTGGTACTGAAGGGAGCTTGAAATCAGTATTGCTTATATATAACAGTAAAATATCTTACTGGTTATTGGTTTCTCTTATTTTTTTTTCTAAATAAATGATAATCTTATTTTTTTTAAAATGTGTGACTTTGATCTAAAATAACCTTGTATTACTCATTTCTGAGACTTAACAGTACTTGGTCCAGTCCTATTCAATATATTCTCCAGTGGCTTTGGTGAAGGGTCTGAGTGCACCCTCAGCAAGTTTGCTGATGACACTAAACTGGGAGGAGTGGCTGATACACCAGAAGGCTGTGCTGCCATCCAGTGAGATCTGGACAGGCTGGAGAGTTGGGTGCAGAGGAACCTGATGAAGTTCAGTAAGGGCAAATGAAGGGTCCTGCACCTGGGGAGGAATAACCCCAGGCACCAGTACAGGCTGGGTGTTGACCTGCTGGAAAGCAGCCTGGCAGAGAAGGACCTGGGAGTACTGGTGGATGATCAGTTGACCATGAGCCAACGATGTGCCCTCATGGCCAAGAAGGCAAATAGTATCCTGGGGGGTGCATTAAGAGGAGCATGACCAGTAGGTCGAGGGAGGTGATCCTCCCCCTATGCTCTGCCCTGGTGAGGCCACATCTGGAGTATTGTGTCCAGTTCTGGGCAGCCCAGTTCAAGAGAGACAGGGAACTTCTGGAGAGAGTCCAGCGGAGGCCACAAAGATGATTAAGGGGCTGGAGCATCTTTCTTATGAGGAAAGACTGAGAGCTGGGTCTGTTTAGCCTGGAGAAGAGAAGACTGAGAGGGGACCTCATTAATGTTTACAAATATCTAAAGGGTGGGTGTCAAGAGGATGGGGCCAGACTCTTTTCAGTAGTAGCCAGCGATAGGACAAGGTACAACAGGCACAAGCTGGAACACAGGAGGTTTTGCTTAAGCATGAGGAAAAACTTCTTTACTGTGAGGGTGCCAGAGCACTGGGACAGGCTGCCCAGAGAGGTTGTGGAGTCTCCTTCTCTGGAGATGTTCAAAAGCCATCTGGATGCAGTGCTGTGCAACTTGCTCTAGGTGAACCTGCTTGGGCAGGGGGGTTGGACTAGATGATCTCCAGAGGTCCCTTCCAACCCCGACCATTCTGTGATTAACTAAAGCTTATTTTTTAAGGGTTTAAAGTTTACTTACAATGGGAAATATAAAGCTGTTCTCAGCATGTGTAGCACTACCAGACTTCTGTGGTTTGAACTCCGATGATGTGGTTGCCTGCCTCAGTATAAATTGGTTTTGGTTGAAATTTTCCAAATACTCTCATTCCGAGATTGAAACAGTGGAAAAATATAGTTATGCTCAAGTGAGTTATTTAGAAATGCTTTATTATTGCTCAATTTTTCAAGGAAGAAAACAGAATTTGGCTGCACTGAGGGTGTTACGGTACATAAGAGCTGTGTGAAATTCAACAGGACTTTCCATGCATTTGCAATTCAGAGCTGCTGTGGGATGAGGTAGATCTGGGCATGGTAACAAGGGTATAGGGTTGGCAGGAGAGGAAGAGCTCGTATGAAGAAGTGCTTATTTAAAATACAAAGACGGGATCTTTTTCAACCTGTGTTCTCTTTTACTCCTCCTTCCCTGTCAGGAAAAAGAGGGAAAACTGCCTGGACTAAGCAAGAAAGGCAGAGTCTGAGTGGGGTAAGTGGGAGCTCCTGACCGGCTGCTGCAAGACAAGACCAGCATTTTGGAGTCAGGGAGCTGGGAAGCTGGATCCACATTGGGATTAGGAACCACTGGGTAGAGTGAAAGATGTGGTGGAGATAAGAGAAGGTATCTGAAGAGCAGACAGGACCAGGAGAACAAGGCTAGTTGGACAAAGTATTAATATTTGGGAAGATGCTTGAGACTGGGCTACAAATTTGGTCACAGAAGTGGAGATGCCTGCTTATTTTGTACCCTAAGCCTGTATTTTGTAGCCTAGCACTAAAACTGAAGTTTGTGAGTGAGGAGAGAGACTGATAAGAATGTTACCTCCACCAGAGTGGAATACATTGAGTTTGGAAGAAATGGGTAGAGAACACTGATTGCTGCAGTGCCATTTGATGCTTGGAGGCAAGCCCAGACAGATGATTACTGCTGCCAGTTCTTCAGTTTGGGTGGCAGATATTTGATACTTCTGCTTTATTAGCCCAGGTTTCAGTAAGTTTCCATGTTAATTTGGTTTTCACTGTTTTAGAAATAACTAAGATATATGTAGGCATATATTGTGTCTAGGGAAAAATACAGGGAGAATTTCAGAGCTTCCAAGTCAAGCTCTCGGAAAACAGGAAAAAGCAGGTTGTTGAGACTGCTTTCTCTCCCCAGGTGCAATGTGCTCGTGTGACTACATGCTGTAAATGAGATGCAAGATAGAAACCATCTTGTGTGAAACTGCTCTGATGAACTGTTTTTTTCCCTGCCTCTGTTATGCATTATCCAGTGATAAATTAATGACTAAATAGTTAAATATCAGTTGGTTTGCTGGGTGCCTCCCTTGAGGCTGTGTGGCTTGCCAAAGTGCTTTGTATTCCCTAGGATGGCTGTAAGAACAGTGCTTTGAGGAGCAGGCTCTTATCACCAAGGCTTCCAAGATGAGGGGATGCATTTAACCTTAGTTTGAAAGTACCTCTGGCAGCTCCTACATGCAGTGATGGTGGAGGTGTGTTTTGGAAGCAAAGGGTCAGGATCCTCAAGGTTTGTGTTGCTCTTTTGGCAGGCAGCCAGCGCTGTCCTGCTCAACGTGAGGGAAGGGCAATGCAGTTGAACAGCCTTGTTCAGCTAAACCTGAACAGATTCTGATGGGACAAATAAATGTCATTTTCTCCATCCCAAATATCTCCCTCCTCCTTACAACTGCTGCTGTTTGCAGATAGCCTGTGAAATTCAAAGGCATCAGTCTCTTCTGAGGTAGCAAGAATATTTTGTGTTCACTTGCAGAAGCATAGCAGCTCTTCCTACAAACAGTGTGTGTGTTGTGAGGACTGTCATGCTTCAGTGTCATATAATGTCTTTCCACTAAATGAAATACCCACAGGAGACTGGCTGACTAGGAGCACTTGCAATGGGATATAGATCCTTTAATCTCTAGGAATGATAAAGTTTTTACAGTTGATAGCTGTATAATGATGTAAAATAAGTAGTCACAGTCTTACTTCCAAATAAGAGGTCTTAGTATCTCACATATCCCTGTGCAGGTGTTTTCAAGAAGGCCATAGATTGAGTAATGCTGTGTTCCTCAGTGCCTCTCATTTGCTTGTTTGGGCCTTGCCAGTCCCAGCTGTATTGTGCTGGTAGAAGGGTCTGAAGCAGCTTTGTCTTGTGCTACCACATTAGTGAGTAGACTTCAGTTTCCAGGGCAAATACCAATTTTTGTGGTGTGAGAAATTATTTTCCTAAAACACTAGTATTTTTGCAGTACAGATAGGATAGAATGAGGCTGTGCATACTTCTGGTGAGGGCAGCTCAATAGATAAATGATAAGTGACTGCAACTTAGTTGTTTGGTCCTTTGCTGACCATATTTCAGTCTAGCAGTCTGAAATCTGTTTTGAACAGCTTGTCTTCAGCAGTGGCATATTTTAAGCTTTAAGGTGAGCATCCAACGTAGACAGAACAGATGCCACCACTGATTTCAGAATCTGTATAAAGAGGAAAACAAGGATGTTCATAGGTAATTTTCATTACTTACTGGATTTACTAATACATAATAAGGAAATGCTTGTGAATATAATAATTTATGTGAAGCAAAGTTGCTTCTGCTTATCAGAGATTGACAATGTATTTTGTTAACTTTTGATATAAAACCAAAAAAAAAAAGATAGTTAATTACTCGATTAAGTGTGTCTTCTGCGAAGTTCTGCTTTTGGATTAACATCCTGCTTTCTGCAGTATGTAAAGGCTGACTTTACATTTGAAAAAACCCCATACTGGAGGAAAGATAATTTTACACTCTTTCTTATAATGCTTCAGATGCTAAATTGTGAATAGACAGAAATGTTACTCTCCTGTTACTTCTTTTTGAAAGATGATTTCTTTAATTTTCTGGGTGCCATAAATTGTCCTTCCCCCCAGTTTTTTTTAGTAAAGCTGCTTTACTTCTGTAGCTTACATTATACTAAATTGATGATGAAGAATAGCGTGGTTTAAGAAGATAAATGTCAGGAATGTCTTCTAAAGTAGACATTCAGATTTTTTTGGATTAATGGGAAAGAAGGTCAACAATTGCATGGATTTCAATAAGCTTGAGAAGAAATGGCATTCCTGTGGTGCTAGTGATTATTAAAACATTGTGAATTCATTTCAGGATACTGTACTGGGGTTTAATATTTTTTCTGTTGTGAAAGAATGACTCAGTAAGGGCTGCCAGTTGGTAGATGATAGGAGATAACTCATAAAACAATTGTATTTTAAAGATAAAAAAGTTACAGCATGCAATCGCTAAATTTCTGCATGGTAGTCTTAATCTTAGTTCTGCCTCATTAAATAGGGCCCTCCAGACTTTCAGCAGCATACACCTGGACCAGTTCCTACCAACTTCTCCCAAGCCCCAAGGCTACCAATCCAGGATCAGTGGAGAGGGCCACCACCACCGCCACCACCGCTTCCTCCTCCACCTCCTCAGGAAAGGGATCCTTTCTTCATAGCAGGTAAGCATTTCCATCTCCATGAACATATAAAATCCACTTTTTTGTAAAACGGCTATGCATTTTAAGCGTGTATTGTACCGCCTGAAGTGTTTGGAAGAACCCGAAGGCTGGAAGATCCTATTTGATGTAGCCAGACTAAAAGATGCCAAAAATTCCACTTGTCTGGTATCTTTTTACCTTTTCTATGTCCATCAGTAACTACCATCAATCTGGATGTTTATACATATAGAAAATAAGATTAATATCTACGTGATATTAAAAGTGAAGTTGTTGTAATTTGTTACATTTTATGTACTTAGTATTCTCCAAACACTGTGGTTTTGACTGGTAACTCTTTAAACTGCCTGGACTATGTGTATACTGTAAAAAAACGGTTAAGGTTAGCTAAAATGATACAGCATGGCAAACAACACAAATAGTAAGTGCATGTGTATGTGTGTATATAGAGATATAAATATATACCATGTATATGTAATATGTGTATATATAATGTATATGTTACAGATAGTTTACACACACAAAATAGGTAAAAATTTGCTAAATACCTGGTCAGCAAATGGTGTCAATGTTGTATGAGTTCTTCTGTGGTTTAAACTATAATCCCTGGAATCCTTCATTGATTTAATTAAAGTAGAATTTCTGAAAGGTTTTGCTAACTCCAGCAAAGCACCAGTTGTGCTGGTCTTTCAAGCATCACTTCCTTTTATACACAAAGCAAGAAGCAGGAGAAACATAACCTTGAGGGTAGCTCTGAAAATTAAAACATCCCATACAGTTTTGCTTTCTACAAATTTCAAGTTGTGTTTCCAAATCAAAACGGAGCTTTATGTTGCAAAAGCGTGTTTGTGTCCCAGGGAGGTTGTCATTTAATCACTCACCTGATTCCCTCAGATCCAAGGTTTCCAAGTCATCACCTGTTTGAGCAGCGAAGTCCCCCACCGCCACCGCCTCCCCCACTCCTGAACAGCGCGCATCCTGTCCCTGCCCAAAGCCCGATGCCCTTCAGCCAGCCGGGGCCAGCCTTTAATCAGCAGGGACAACAACCGGTGTTTCCCAGAGAGCGGCCGGTGCGGCCGAACATGCAGCCTCAGGGTCCCGTGGGGATTCTCCACTTCAACCAGCCGGGTTCTGCAAATCCACGGCCCTTCATGCCGCCGCGGCAGCAGTTCCTGCAGGCTCCGGGACAGCCCTTCCTCGCCGCGCACACACAGCCCAGCATGCAGGTACGGCTCGGCGGCGGGAGGGGACCCTGTGGGCTTGTGTTGGGCTAAGGTAGCTGAGGTGGAATTGTTTGAGGTGTCACCTGTCAGGTGGGCTGACCTGTAGCGCTGGAAACAGTGATCAGTTCTCTCCCCGTTTACCAGCACTGAGGGGTGTCGATAGCCAGCCCGCAGCCCGGCCCTGCCGCCTTCCCTTGCTTTAGCTCCGCAGGGGCAGGGAGAGCGGACCCGGCCCCGGTGTGAGCGCGGGGCGGGAGCGCCCTCTGCCGCTCGGCTGCCGGGCCCGGCGGGGAGCCGGGGGCCTCGGCGGAGCGGGAGGGAGCTGGACCGCAACTGGAAGCCGGTGAATGTTGTGGGTGTGGAGGGCTCTGCGTGTTCGGTGGGCTTTGTGCGGGATTTTTTCGTGGTCTCTGTGTTTTGAACGTGGGGAAATCTTGAAGTCTGGTGATGGTGGGAGGGGGGGAAACAAACAAAAAACCAAAACAAAACCCGAAACCAACCCCAAAACCCAAACAGTTTAAAAATCATTAGGATATGGGGTAGAGGGCAGGAACCCTTGCATTTGTTTTTTCCCACAGCAGCTGTTGACTTACACATTTTTAAGTGTAGAATAACCTTGCACAGCTTCTGTTAGACTGGTTTTTACTTGGTGTGTTTTTGGTTTAGCCTCATCCATAGCTGCTTACAGATGTTTTGAGGACTTGGGAGGCCTGCAATACTTTTCAGGAGCTTGTTACCTTGAAACTAAAAACAAATAATCTTTCTCTTTGTGTGAAGGGTCCCTTGCATCCTCCATTACAGCCTCAGCCACAACCTCAGCCGCAGCAGCACCATCATCAGCAGCCGCAGCAGCACCATCACCAGCAGCCACAGCAGCAACACCATCATCATCTCCAAGGGCCACCACAGCCCTTGATGCCCATGAACCAGCCACAGTTCAGACCTCATATGCAGGCCACACAGCAGCAGCCAAATAACAACAGGATGCAGTGTCAGCCACGACAAGGTCCAATGAAGCCAAGACATGTAAGTACCACGTACATCAATGTTGCCTTGCATCGTTCTGCATGGGTAACAGGCGTGTAAGCACAGGCTTCAAAACTCACCAGCATGTATTTTCAGTCCCATTTATTCTGTCCTGCTCTGTCACCTTCTTTAACCATTTCTTGCTTCTTTTCTGCCTTGATCATTTTATAATCTACATCCAAAAATAGTACGTTTTTATTTTCTCCTCCAGTTTTAAGTGTTTTTCTTGATCTGGGTCCAATAAGGGATGATGTAGTTGCCAAAGAACTGACAATAAAGCGATTTTGGAGGATAGGTTTGCTTAGTAAGATTTTTAAACAGTTGGTAGCTTGTAATTGTGTGGGATCCCAGTTCTCTGACACTGTCTTTCAATTTGAAGGTGTCTCTGTATCACTGCTAGTAAGCTTTCTGGTTCAGAGACTGCCACTCATGTCCTGTGTATTTGCTCCAGTGCAGCATATTCTGTTACTCGGTAGATTGGAGTAAAGCAGTGCTCAAGACAACGTGACTGTAGTTCAGAATAAGTGCTTTGATTAAGAAAATAAATCACATAGTGAAACCAGTTGCTGAGAGCGATGTTAAACAAGTGAGATTCAGTTTTACTTTTAATTAAATAAAAATAAAACCGTTGTTAAAATGTTCTGATTTCTGTAATTTTTCTTTTTACATTGAAAATATTGTGCCTCTTCAAAAAACTTTTTTTTCCCCAAATTTAACTAAATCATGAAAATGTGAAACAGGAAATACTTTGGTTTGTAGTGAAAGTCTACAAGTTTTTTTTAATTTTCTGCTTTTCAGAGTACACCATCACAAAATATCATCAAACGTCCAAATCAGCAGCTCCAGTCAACTGCTCCAAGAAACAGTAACTTGCGTGAGCTGCCGATAGCACCATCACATGCTATGGAAATGAGCAACAACAGGCGAACCTCTACCCCAGCTGCTCAGGTCAAACCTATTACCAGCACGATATCTGCCACCAAGTCTGGAGCTGGGGTTGGAAACTCACAGGGAAGGCCAGAGATGAAAGCTAAAGCAATCACACCAGTGGGCCAGGCCAAGTCAGAAGTAAAATCTGAACCAGAGGTAAGGCTTTTTTTTTTAAAAAAAAAAAAAACAACAAACAACCCCCCAACAAAAGCATCCCACCTTTTTAAAACTCTTCTAGTCTGACTTGTGAACTGCAAGCACACTTAATATACTATTCATCCAATATTTTTGGTGGCACTAGAGGCTCAGCCATCTGAGTTCCATTCTCCTCTTCAATGTGACAATAAAATGAGTCTCCATTAATAAGTGTGGCAGGTTGGCACAGCTGTGGTGAGTGTTTTGCAGGAGGAGGAGTTATTTCTACTATGAAAAGACAGGTTGTGTAAGGGTCATCAATAATACAAGCCTCTGAAATACCTACTGTGCTGATTTTTGTCTTCCAGAATTATGGTTGGGTTTTCTTTTCAGGTAATCACTTCTTTCTAAGTCAGCAAACCTCCTGTTCTCTTCTGTTTTCTATGATACTTTATGGCTCAATAAAAAGGGCTCTCTTCCTCATGCTGTTTTCCTTTAGGCTGCCCAGTCTCCTCTGGGGTCTTGTGCACTCATGCAGGAGGTTGCAGCTGTGCTGTCTGTAGAGCTTCTTGCTCTCGAAGAAGAAAATCTCTCTTTTCTGAAAACTTTTGGTGAGAGGGAAAATAGGACATGCTCTCAAGTTTTTAATTTTGGAGAAGATGATGCTGTTTGCTCTGCTAGTACTCTGCACAATCAAAAAAATGAGATGCCAGTGTTCTGGGCTCCACTGGATCGTGCAGTGTGAACAGATGACCATTTCCCTGCACAGATCCTCCTGGAAGCTAGGGAAGGCTCATCATGAGCACTGTTAGTGTGAGAGAGTGGGTAGGATTGCACTGGTGGTGGTGTTAATCCTGAACATCAGGAGGTGCCAGAGGAACAGGATGGGTAAATGCACCCTGTACAATTTGAGTGTCAGGTTATTCTGAGCAGAACTGTAAATCTTTGTGATTTAGTTAACCATGAATCTTGTCTCAAGGACCAGGTTTTCTTCAACAATTATTGAAAGCTTTAATTGTGATAATACAGTCTTCCCTCTAAGCTGCTCATGATTAGCTTTTCATCTTGGTCTTGAATTAGGGATGGTCATAACTAATTTTCACAAATGAGGCACAAAAGAAACCCGTAGCTAGCAGTGTTTGACCTCCTGTGCACTTGCTTTTCAATGGTAATATAAAAAAATCCTTATTTCAGCTTTTCAGCTTTTAAATTTGATCATTTTTGAAAAAAATGACTGAAGTAATCACCTTCCTCTCAATTCACTCTCTTGGAATAATCTAAGTCACTGAAAATGCAGTGCCTCTTAGAGAAACTTCTGTCTTTCAGGATGCTGGTAAGGTAAGTTTTGAAGCAAATCAGCTACAAGGCCTTCCCATCTAAAACATCTTAAAGTTCTTTCATAGTTTAGTCATATTAAACTTATGGCATTAATTTTGAAATATCTCTGGCAGTGTTTAGAGAAATGAGTATTTTTCACTCCTCTTAATTAAATAAATTTTAAAAAACCCCTAAACCCACAAACACAAAAAACCCCAAACAAAACTGTCACCTTGTTCTCTCCATTTCAAGTTTTAAACATATAACAAACCTGTAGTTATACAACTCATCTTACTCAAGTGAATTCTTTGCTTTACAAATAAAGCTTTCTTTTTATTTCTATGTCAAAGCCATCTTTGAAAACAGTTTGATACCTGTGCTGCAAACAACAGCGTAGTTGCAGTTGTCCCTTTTCAGCTGTGCCACTGCATTAGTCTTGTTCACTGATGCCATTTACTGGCACTTCTACAAACACGATGGCTGCGCTCGTAATGTTCATTTCCAAGCCTTTAATCATACTCCTCGCTGTTGATGTAATGTAGGTTATGATGTTTCTCTCCTTAGGCAAATTGTAATGTTTTCAGTCTTTTTTGGGGCTGTTTTTCCTGTCATTAGCTAACTTCATCCTGTTCTTTTGCATTCTGTGAAGATGAGAAAGAGTTAACTTCTGTCATCTTTTCTAGCTGTGCTGCTCATAACTGAATTGGGCAGGTTATTTTGCAAGTGTCTTCAACTGGAAAATTAAGACTTTTCTTTGCATCCTTTTTCCTGAAGAGTCAGTGGCCATATTTATGAATGCCCTATGATTCAGGAAGCACCAAAAAATAGCAATATTGGCTATTAAAGGTTTTGCTCACCTTCAAAATAGTTATTTGAAAGATTTGCAACCTGAGTGACTAGAAGATAAAAACTGTATTTCTATTTTACTAATGGTATGCTTGTGTTCCCATTCCTGTGAGGCTGCAGAATACTGACTTTAAATGCCTTTGTCCATTTAGAATAGCTGTTACTTTCCAGGATTTAAACTTGCATAACCTCAGTCTGAAAAATCATTCTGTCAGTGAAATTGGGAAGTATGGATGATGACTGTGGGCCTAATTCTGCTCATGTTGAGGTCAGTTTAGGATAAGAGGAATTAAGGCAATCTTAAACATTTTTATTTTAAAGAAGGAGGGGAATGTAGAAAGGTGATGAGTCATTTCTCTTTAGAAGAAATGGATATTGGAACTCTGAACAGGCAAGAAATTAGTAGAGCACTGCATGATCATAGATGTACTGATACTACTACTTATATTGCAGTTAATGACTGATGTACTGAAAGAAAACTTCCACATTCCATTCTCCCAAATCCAATAAATTTTGAAGTTGGATTGTTTGATTTTATGTTGCTGTCTCTTTTTTTTTTTTCTTTTTTTAAATAAGGCTTGCAACACAGAAAATAGTTGCTACATGAAGTTATTAGAGCAAACATATCTAAATCTTCTCATCTTTTTGGAAATTAACTACCTGAAAAATTGTACATGTTTAAATTTGAGTTTTCTCCAGTGTAAATAGGTTTGATTTCCAAATTTTGATAGTGGTGCTTCCAGTCTTGTGCTGAGATTCTTCTTATCAGTCTTTTTCTAGTTGGAAGATTGCAAGAGGGCAGTGTCCTTCAGAGTACATTGTAACCTTGCTCTTAATTCTTGTCCTATTTGTCCAAGATGCACCTGTGTTTTGTAGGGTGACTCATACCTCCCTGGGGTTCGGGAGCTGATGTCATCACTAATTTGAATATGTGATGTATATGTGGGTGTCTTTATTAAGATACTTCGTGGTTTTGAACACAAGCAGCGGAATGATGTAATTTGTGTCTGACCTTACCTTTTATGAAGATTTGTCGTGAATTTTTGGACAAATGGTTCTAGCCACTTGTTCCTAATGTTGCAACTGAAAAAAATAAAAAAAGATAAACCTGCTGAATAGGTTTGTGTATTTGCCACAGATCAGACCATTTTGTTTGCTCTGTCCTTGCATGCATTCTGCTGAGGGACACAAGTGAGCCTGTTTGCGTGATTCCTTTTTTGTCCCTTGATAGCAAGGCAGAACATTTGTAGTATCCAGTTCTTATGACTTTGCATTTAATTCTATTAACTAGTAGTAAAACCCACAGACCTCCAAAAGGTGTGCTTTAATAAATAAATAAATAAAAAAAAAAATCAGTATATGAGAAGCTAGCTACTGATACTAGGGCTTAAATTACAGCAGAAAACCTAATCCCTTGTTCTGGAACGTGTCTTTGCTGTCTTTTCCTCAATCAACAGTGCTGTTCTAAGTTCTCCTGGAGAGTGATGTGGGACTCCTGCCTCGGTTACTGCTGCTCTTCAGGTAGACTCTTAAGAGCCGTCTGTAACATTTTCTTGTGTCCCTTTTCTGTAGAGCCTCTTTGGACCCTAAGGCAGGATAAAACCTGTAGCTAAGGCTTGGTCTTCCCTTCAAACTACAATGAAATACCTTGTTTTCAAGAACTGTTAAAAAACAGATGATAATCTCCACTTTAAACAAACAAACAAAACCACCCCCAAAAAACCTGAACAACAAAAAAACCCAAACAAAAACAACCTGCCACAAAACCTAATGAACACTGCTCCCACCAAAATAAGGGAACTGCTTCATGTCTCTGGCCTTGTACTCTGTAAAAGGAGGATCTGTATATAATGTACCATTTCTTCATGTCGTGGAGTTTTCTACAGAAAGAACTGAATTGTCAAGGGTTTATCTAGGAAAAAGGCTGCTTCAAGTTCTGCTTTTTCACTTACAGATAATGTTGGTTTTGTCAGGACACTTCCAAAGATGACCTATGGACTTTGATATCTTTAAAGGTTGTCTTCTTTCTCATAGTGGCTTGGGTTTTTTGGTTTTATTTTGTGGTTTTGTTCCCCCCCCCTCCAGTTCCTCACCCCCCTCCTGGTTTTCGGTTTGTTATTGGGGTTTTTTTTGACAGTGCTACTGCTTGTTGAAGTCTGTACTGGGCTTATTAAACTAATGGAATGAAAATAATTAGCAATAGGCATTGCATACTGTTTCTATCTTGACCTGATATAGGCCATTTATATATACTATAAGTCATATATATATATATACACACACACACACACGCATACTGTATAGTACAGAATATATAAGCTGCTCTTAAAGCTAAGCAATAGAAGATTTAACTGCCTTTTTTTTTTTCAACCTAGTGAGGCTTTTGCCCATTCTGAATCTGTACTGTTGGTTCGTTGCACAACTAATTCCATTTAAACCTGACTCTTGATTCAAATCTTTTGTTAATGATCACAGGATCTTCATGTTTTTTGGTCTTAGTCTAGCTGCAAGTATATTTTTTACTGAGAATTTAACAGTAGTAGCAACTTGCTTATGAAGATAAGGGATTTAGGTCTACCTATAGCCCATCAATGGGCTGATCTGCCATTGTCATATAACCTCAGAGCTCTTGGCTCTTGATTTCAAAGATTACTCTTTAAAAAGGAATTGACTTCGTAAGATCCATACTGATTTCCTAAGTATTGAGTTTAGTTCATGAAAGGAAAATTTCAGATTATATTTCATATCAAGTTATCAGAAGATTCTACTGAGGGTTCATCTAACTCCATATGTGTTGGTAATACAGTTTGTCAGTTGTCTTCTGTGTTTGATGCTAGTGTAGTTGAAATCAGTGTTATCTGCCTACCACATGGACCTATTGGTCAGAATCCCTCAAGATGTTCCTTCCTTGTCTGCTGGCAAGACTCATTTAAATGAGTGCTACAAAGTACAGATTTCTGTGCTGTTATATATAGCTTTTGTGTTCTTGTTTTTTACTTACTAGATTGTGATCTACATCTTCCAAGGCCTTCAGAATTGTTAGATGATAATATGAGCAGACAAGTGAGATGATAATAAAGGACAGCTGATAGAAGAGCTGGTCTTGTGCAGATACTTGCTGGTATTGACACCCTCAATTGAACATAAACAAAAAATACAATGCTACCTCCAAATGTAAATTTGGTCCTGGGTCACTGGCACCCATCAGACCCCTTTAGATAAAATGTGGAGTACTCTGATCTAAAACAAAGCAAGTGAATATACTTTAGGCCTTGTTTAGGCTGGACTTCTAGTGTGTGACATACCGCTATTTCCTGGTCACTGTGGGAATAATCCCTATCAAAAGATTCTCATGGAAGAAGCAGTTGTATCTGAAGGAAGCAAGTATTCAGGATTTGTGTATCTGGATTTTACGAGTGCAAATATGACTCTAGTGGGCTTTTATATCAGTGAACCAACATTATGGTTGAATCTGTTCTGGATTTTTTTTCCTTGGGTTAGGGAGGATTCTGGGATGTACCAGGAATAAAAAACTCTTGAACTAAAGAAAACCAAACAAAACCAGTGTTCACCTTTTGTTGCACATTTGTGTTGTCTGTGTGCAAAAACCAGTGTTTGTGTTGACAAGAGTTTGCACCCACTTGCTGCAAGCTACTGGGTTCACAGATTCACAGTTTTTGAGACGTGTCTTGGCATTCTTTATACTGGGATTTACCAACATGCAAAGTATTGTTACTTTGGGAGCCTGTTTTTTGTTAGGGGTGATTAATCTATCTTGACTAGAATGTCGTGCTTGTTACTGTTTGTAAGCAGTCGCTACAAGTCTCTAACTTAATATTTCAAATGGTTGAAAAGAAAAAAATAATGAAAAAATATACTTTGTATTGTATCACAAGAGCAATTTGAAAGCTTTTCCATTACTAGACTCTGCTTTTCCTTGACTCTTGTCCATTTTTATACAGCTTTTCATGTGAACCAGTTGTGACAAAGTTGGCAAATTTTTAGAAAGGTTATTTCATGCTGGGTAATACTTTCAGCAGGGCCCAGGGCTGGAATATTAAAGGCATTCTCTGTATACTATTAATATTCCAACACTGCATTTGGCAACATTTTGATTCTGAAGAGAGTGCACGAGTTCAAGGTCAGAGAGATTGACTTGTGCTGTTCATTATAACCAATTATTGTGTGACAAATGAGTTTGAGATCAGGCTGAAAATTCTGTGAGAAAAATCAATAGTTCTAATCAGGGCCTTTCAGGTCATTTACCACCCTACCTTTTGTTACTGTGTCAGAAAAGAGCAAGATAAAACCTGTGTGACAGTGGGTTGCCTCCGTATTGTTACTTTCCATTTGAAACATATTTTGATATCATGAATTATATTAATAGTTTAATTGGTTTTAGAAACTTCTAAATGAGTTCTATTTTATAAAAGTTCCCTTTTTTTTAGTATTCTTATAAGATTTCTCAAATGGTATTATAGCTCTTTTATATTTTTTTCTTTTTTTCTGTCTGGGAAGTAGTATATCTAACTCCTAAACCAGACTTGAGCTGTTTATCTGTAATGAATAGCAAATAAACCTCACCAGCAGATATACTCCACTAACAGCCTTAGTTTGGTGTTGAGGATAATTAAAAAAACTCTTCAGAGACTTACAGCTTTGACATCTGAAACGACAATTTAATGTTTTGACCAAGCTGGGCATTTATTGAGGATTTTGTAAATTCATTTGTATTTTCCTTTGTAGTATCCAGACGAAGATGAAGAAACCAGATTGTATCGTTTGAAGATAGAAGAGCAGAAGCGTCTAAGAGAAGAAATTCTGAAACAGAAGGAGCTGAGACGGCAGCAGCAGGCTGGTGCTAGGAAAAGAGAGTTGCTTGAAAGACTTGCGCAGCAGCAGCAGCAGCAGCAACAACCTTCTACGCAACAGTCCTACATGCAGCAGGAGGATGACTCCTCCGAGTTCCCCACCAATGGCAGCCCTTACATACCCCACTCTGGCTTACAGACCAGGCATAATGTGAAAAACAGACTCCTTGTTAAAAAGCAAGATATGGTAGTTCCAAATATCCAACCCAAACCCACAGATTTCCCACAGGTCGGGGTGAATGTGCAGTATCAAGGACAGCAGATGAAGCCAGTGAAGCAGCTGAGGCAGACTAGAACAGTACCTACGAGCCCGCCTCAGGCACCGCAGAAAGTGTTACACACAAAACCTGCTGCAGCATCGCTGCCCGTGACACAGACTGCTCGAGTGGCTTCGGTACAAGCAAGGCCCCAGGAACCGAAACCTGGCGTGAAAAGAACTGTCGTGCAGCGGACAAACAGTGGTAGTGGAGATGTGCCCCATGTCGGCAGCAAAGTCAGGGTGATTAAGTTGTCAGGAGGGGTAAGTTTCCAAGGCTCATCTCGTGTGTGTGTGTTGTCATGGTTTGTTTTTGTGTGTTTCATTCTGTGTAATCCCAAAATAAAAAATGGACCTAGCCTGATGAGGGAATTAGCAGGTTTAACAGACCTAATAGTCCATATTTTATATTTTCAGAACTGTAATTTATTAGCAGTTATTCAGAAATTATTATTTCCTGTAATGCTTTACTGCCAGGCAGTTACCACTGAAATCACAGTGAAATAATACTCCTTTTTTTAAGTTTTAAATTGTAACTTGAGTCTGAAAGACTCTTCAACTGAGCTCCTTTTGCTTAACATTGATAAGTCTGATAATTTGTCAGAGAAAAGGATTTGGATGGCTGTTATTAAGGATTGTTAAAAAGCTAGGCTCTGCTTACTTGGTAGTTGAAGCCACCTGATTTAGTTCTGTGGAGATGCTGGTGTTAGCATGGTTTCTGTACTCAAGGGAAGATTGTTTTTATTTTCTTGGGAAGTGTGCTGTGAAACTAACTTAAGCAGTATATTGGAGGGGAATATTTTCTGTTAGAGGCTGGGTTGTTACCATTTCACTTCTGCATCTAAATGAGATTTCCTTATCTTTAGATGAGGGGTCTATTATCTGCAGAGTGTCCCCTGAGCACCAGTGTTGTGGGGGACTCACAATGCTGGTCTGAAATATGCACACAGCCATCAAGATCTGGGGCTTTGGTTAGAAAGTATCTTGACCAAATTTCTTGTGTCTTAATGAAAAGACAAATTAATTTGTTAAGGCTCTAAAGCAACTGAGATGAGGGGATGTAACAAGATCATGTTGTCAGGGTGAAATCTGTCCTTGGGTTTGTGCTGAGGAGGAAAGAGGGATGTGATATGGTTTAATGCTGTGGTACATTGGAGGTGGTTTTTTGGAAAGATGCTTCTTAAATTATTCAGAGAATTAATTAGGGGAGCTTGCAGAACTGCTGTAACCTGTAATGAAGTAAACAGTGTGTTCACAGGGACTGAACAAGGCCTTGGAGACTGAGCTTTACTCTGTAGAAATGGGGAGGAAGTCAAAATGCCAAAATCTTAACTACTTTTATAAATGTTTTTCTGCAGCTCATAAAACTTAAATACCCTTAAAATTGTGAACTGCATAATGACCGTGTGGTCTTTCAGAATATTAACATAAAGACTTTATTGACTACATAGAGCTGACAGTAACCTGACTTGGAGGTTGGCTAATTCCTCAGACATGATACCTTAAGTACAGGAGAATAAAGTACAAGAAGTTGAAAGAAATTAATTTTGTTAGGCTAAAAATATTTATATATAAATGTGTGTGCAGGAACCTCAGTGGCAAGAGGTATGACAGGTTTGTTATTCATGAATAATTGAATAAAGCAATCATGCACAACTTATTTTATTATGTGAAACAAAACGGTGGCGGTCACCACTGTATACAGGCCTCATAGCAAATGGGTGTCAGTGCCCACGGTAGTATTCACAATGAAATAGTTTTTATCGTAATGCTCTATTTCAGGAAACTATAAATGATTTGTTTCAGATAAGTCTCATGGTAAGCAAGAGCAATTAGCTTTGTTAAATGCATGTGTAACTGCTGCTTCATTGTATACAGAAGCAGATTTGCTCTGTCCTCCTTAACTTCTAGATACTGAAGTTTTAGCAAGGCAAAGCAGGTTGTTTACCTGTAGCCTTTGTTACTTTATGCATATTGCTGTGGATATTTTATGTTTTCCTTCCAGCTGTGGAAGAAAAAAAGGCAGCATTGCAATTAGCTGTTTAACACTCATCAAGACAGTTGGTTAATTTTTAATCGGTCAGTGACAGGCTGAATCTATGACTTTGTTTCTTTGACCACACAAGCAAAAATTAAAAATTGAGTAGCAGGGAGGCCAATCTTGTCTGTTTTGACAGGATTTTAAAGAAGAATTAAAAGCTGCTTGGATTCTGAATGCTATAAAGATCACAGATCACATTTAGTTTCCACTTCTAGTGTTTAGTTCTGCCACGTGCTTTATTTATTTTCACAATTTTTGCCTCAACCCTAAATATAAAGCAAAAGCCAAATCTCACTTTTCCTATTCGTTCTCTTTAGCATGTAATCGTGCTTCCTCTAATTCCCTGCCCTTGGCCAGAGGGATGGCTGGTATCTCTTATCTACAGGCACTGATGTGATCCTGCAGTTAAGCAGCCCTGCCGTTTCTCTCAATCTAATCACTTGTACCCTTTTTCCTTCCTAGAGCTCTTTTGTGCAGAGGTGTTTTGAATGCCCATGTACCAGTGCGATGCCTTGCGATTAGACACAATGCACCTTCCTTTTCGAAGCGCTCTCGATTTGTGTCGGTAAAGATTTGGAAAGTCCCATCCCTTGCAGCCTGCCAGCCATGGTGCAGCACAGTAGTAGGGCTGTCAGTGGAAGTAGCTGATTGAGGCCAGACCCGTTCTAACTCTGTCTAGAGCAAATTGACCTGAAACAGGAGCTGGTAGCAAGGGCTGTTCTAGATTTAGTAGGGCCATCTGTAGAACAGGATTAAATGGTGTTGCATTGCTGATCTTTTTTAACAGTTAAGGAGATGTACTTGGTGTATTGGTGAGATTTATGGTGTACAAGTATTGTCAGAAGAGAATGGTTTCTTCTCTTGAGGGCAGCATCTTTCCCAGTCTAAGCTTCTAAATATGTTTGCATTACTAGACACTGCAGTACTACGGAGGATCTCCAACCTCCAGGTAGAAGTATCCCTTGTTACTTAGGGTAAAATGGCCTTTCCTCTGCTTCCACAATATTCTCTCTTGAGAGAATTTTGCTTTTTAAGTCTTTTTATGGAATTGTAAGAACTACTAATTAAATTCCAAGAAATATTTTAATTTGTCCACTTGATCTAATGCGTAAGATGCCTCAATTTATGGCTTCTTATACTTGAAGAAAAGGGAAGTAGAGAATTACTCAGTACTTCCTGTGTGTCAGACTAAGTCTGCACATGAAGGGGGCCCGTATTAGGTACCATCATTAGATTTTGCTGATGCTTTTTAAAACGAATTCCCTTCCACTCCAACACTGATATGCCCATTCCTTTCTAATACTCTTGTAATTTATGCAGGAATGGCAGTACAGTGAATAGTTTACAGTTGTAATTACTCCTTTTAACTGTTACGTTCCTGGAAAATGAGGCAGTGCTTAGTGTTTAGCAGTTTAGTTTTGAAGTTTGGGTTTGGTTGTTGGTTTTTGTTTGGTTGTTTTTTTTAATGGAAGCCCAAAGGTCTTTTGCTGGATCTGGTCTGCTTTATAGTCTGTGTGGCATGTGTCCATGGCTGAGTATTCA